>PVHX01001189.1:0-84065 GCA_004024805.1 Geosciurus inauris | reverse complement strand
TGAGTGTATAAACTTGGCATGCACAGAAAAAGGGCTTTAACTTAGCCAGAAACAAGAGCTTTAACTTTGCCAGTCCTAGGGAAAAAGGTCATTGTCAGCTAAAGGAATAAAAGGCAGTTAACAGTCCCCAGATTTACCTAGACTATGCCAAATTTGTATCCAAATATATTATTTAGATGTTGATATCAATGAAGGGATTTGTATGCATTAATTGTTTAAAATATAAACTCAATCTCTTTTCATTTATTCTGTCCTTCTAGCTATAAAAGAATCATTAAGCAATGAGGGGTAATATCAACATTCTTGATTGTCTCTAAAATGATTACTTTGTTAGCCAGGTGGAGATTTTGCAGTAATTGCATTGGGATGTCTCCCACCTGATGCGTTGTTTCACTCTGACTGATTCTGCTAGAAAAAATTATTTTTGAGGCAGCACTTCAGCCCTGAAAGATATTGAGTTGGCTCGCCTTAGTAAATACTGATTCATTTAGATATTGTTCTGTTGAATATAATGGTTCTAAAATGACTTGCTCCAGTTTGCAAAGGCGAGTATGTCATAAAAGTATAATCTTAGAGCTAAGAAAACAGCTCCAAGTACTTTCATCCAGCCCCCTTTTCAGTACCAAATTAACAGTAGTAGTTTAGTTTAACTACTTCAATGAATCGTCCCTTAGTACCAAAAGAATTTTACTTCTCACCCTAAATGTCTACTTTGCATGATTTTTAAAGATCTACTTTTACATAATGACACTTATCAAATAATTTCTAAAATTTGGTCATTCAGATTTCTGGGCTATTTGTGGAAGACATCTCATTAGCAATTGCCATGTAATATTAATATAGAGTCAAATTTTGAAATTTTTTTCTGATATTCTTCTAGCCAAAGTCTCATAAAATATACAATAACTGAATATTTTATCATCTAATAATTGTTGTTTTAGCATTCAGTAAGTATTACATGTATTAACATGTATTAAGTGAAATTCATATTTGCCTAAACAGATATTTTAATAAATTTTTAACATATTAGTGTTTTTTTATAAGAACTTTGTAAATCTTACTGCAAACTTCATATTAAGAGAAAATCTTAATTTCTGGAGAATGTTTTAGGAGGTTAACATTTCAGTTACTTATATGTGCAACATCTGCTGAAAACTTGCATACATCTGTTTTCTTTTTTTCTATATGAGTTACTATCATAAAAAAAAAATAAAGGTTGCATGGCCATAGTGGCTGAAAACTTAACCTCCGTCACTTCCCAATAGAGAGAAAAAGCATATGTGTGTGTGTGTGTGTGTGTAGACATGCTCCTGTGTGAACTAGTTTAAGAGGTGGAGATACAAGCTTGTGTGAAAATGATAAATATGATGATAACTATCCAAAATTAGTATCAAATATCCAGCATGTCAGAATACTGTTTTAGGTTCCTACATATGATCCCCACAAACATGAGGGACTGGAGAGGGATTATCAGCTATAGCTGGAAAAGATGGAGCATGTCTGGCTATGCCTCAGGCTGAATAAAACAAGTTATGCCTGGCTTCCCTTAAAACATTTCATCACAATTATTTTATCCAGAACTGTAAGGTACAAAAGCATCTTATGTAACATGTAAACATATATAAATTTGCTTTATGAGGCTTGAATTTGGGAACTCCAGCCTATCATCTTGGCATCACCACTAAACTAAATTTAGTGGATCTTGCAGAAGTTCTCTAACTCGTCCTCTTCCGGGCTGCAAAAGTTGAATGCCTCGATAGAAACACAGGAGAACCTCTGATAAAATGTTCCTAAGGTGATTACTACACAACAGAAAAAATGTGTTTCACCAAAGGAACTGCACTAAACTACAGACCATTGTAAAATGTCCTGTATTTAAACATTTATAGGTTTTCTTGAGAATGTTTTTATCAGCACCATGTGTGCTCATATTTTGTCCACCACACAGCTAACTTAACAAGATTTAGAAAGCATCAAACCAACTAAAATTACAGATATTTTTGCAGTTGTCTTTATATAGTAAATATGATTTCTAAAGATGAACCAAATCAGTATGAATGTCATACCTAGTATAACAACATATTATGTTTTTTATATGTATAACTCAAATTCAAAGACTTCTTTAAATATTGCTTATGTCTATGAAATCATAACTTGGTTTTTATTTTAAAATTAATATTTATATCTTAACATTAAGGCATTCATATTTAGTAAAATACTTGAATTTAAAAGATTAAAGTTCAATTATATGTGCATACACAAAAATTTTGATTAAATGTCTGAATAACCAGCATACAGTGAGAAAGACAATAAGAGTAATTTTAGTGAGACTTGTATTTTTCTCTTATTTGCCTCATAGTCTCTCTCTGGAGAGTGGCTATGATTTCCAGTCCTCTCCACATGGGCCTCCAGCAGAAGTGACCATTAATATTCACAGTGTATCCTTCACAGGATAATTTTTTTTATGCTGATGGACAGCCTGATGCCTAGGTGTCCAACCTGTGGTCAGGTGTTTTTCCCACAGGAACCTCACTTATAATAGCAGATGCTTTTGTAATTCTGATCTGACATAGTTAGTTTTCCTAGCTGTTCCCTAGGGCAGCCAGGACTAGGAGAACAGTTAGGTTTGGGTGTGTTGGTTAGGTGAGACACAGAGTAGCAGAACAACAAAACACCTGGAAGGACAGAAGTGCATCATTAACTACAGATCCTGAGAGAAGAGGGGCATCCAGTGAGGCCAAGAAGAAGTCTAGAAACAGAAGGCTGCTCAACCAGAGGGTGGGGCAGGGGTTGAGAGAGAGGCCTTTGAAACTATGCCATTGCCATGGGTCCTGGGCTTATCTCTTGGGCTTTGCCTCTGGGGTTCTGGATTATCTTGTTTAAAGAAAACATACCCAAATGGACATTTATGCACAAGACTCTAGTGTTGACCTTTAAGTTGTAAGGAGGCTAGCAGCTGTGTAGTGTGTTTAGTTGGGTAGTGTGTGTAGTTGGGTCAGTGGGATAATTATCGAATAGGTTATATTGCAAAAAACTACATGGAATAGAGAAATTTTAATCAGGCCAAAGGTGACAGGGTACAATTAGATTTCAAACAACCATGCCAGCTCTAAAAATGGATACTGAGGCAGCAACTCATCTAGGTTGAATGAATTTAATACAGAGACATTTTTATAAAATATATGGTCAGATGGCATTGGGGATAATAAGACTGGTAGCCATCAGTATGGTGGTGGGAAGAATCATGAAGACTATGGCCCAGTGAGGTTGTAATTAGATGAGCCATGGAAAAGGAAACTGGAACAAGACCCCTCACAGGGGAGGGCAATCAATACAAAGGTTGCTTGAAGGGAGTGAAGAGGAGTGTGATCACAGAACAGTACAGGTTCAGTGGGATATCTCCAAATTTTCAAGACTAGCTACTACATAATACTTCAGCAAAGGCTTAATCTCCATTTTCAGGTGTGATCATTGGTGATATTTCCCTGAGTGACACTGACTGCTTTCCTGCATGACCCTCTATTCCAAGAGGAAAAAAAAACAGACATAGGCTTGTGATAAATTTTCTTACTCTATAATCAGTTCCAAATATCTTTGAAAGAAACCACAAAAGAGGAAGAAAATTATTGTTTACCTTATAAATAATAATGGATTAGTCTAATTCTTTTACTTCTTATTCAGTCTCTATACTTAATATAATAAATGAAGACTGAAATTTAGATAGATTTATATTCTAGTTCTATCTTGTTTAGTTGCTGTCATAAAATTAACTTATTTCACCAAGCTTTAGTGTCTTAATATTGATGGCAATATTTTATGGTGTATTGTGAAAATTCAGTATCACAATTGTGAAAACATTTGACACGTAATTCTTCTAAATTTTTTTTCCATTACTTTGTGTATTTTAAGAGTTGGTATCCACCTGGCACGTACCAATGGTATGCAAAATGTATTAGCAGCTAGCATTATTTAGAATTAGTGCTTTACTTTGACAAGATGATGCCAATGCCATTATTGTTATTAAATATATTGCACATCACTCTTCTACTTTTATTTAATTGATTCATGAGAGGTGAAAAGTTATTCAGGAATGAGAAAAGAGGTGAAATGAGACAAAATGGGGGAAAGTAAGTGATGAGGACTAACAAAGCCATTTCTAACCTTACAGGTCTGGACCACCTTTTTTTTTTTTGGTATGTGATATTGAATTCATAGATACTTGACCACTAAGCCACATCCCCAGCTCTATTTTTGTGTTTTATGTAGAGACAGAGTCTCATTGAGTTGCTTAGCACCTTGCCTCACCATTGCTGAGGCTAGCTTTGAACTCACGAGTCTCCTGTCTCAGTCTCCCAAAGTGTTGGGATTACAGGCTTGTGCCGCTGCACCCAGCTGGACAGCCTTTCTTAACCAATGTTAGGGTACTACTAAATCTTCTGTTGTTATTTGTTTAGGTAGTTGTGTATATAAGCTGAACTACTCATCTATGAAAAAAAATGTGGTTTAGATTGAAGGCAAGCATATGAACAAGAATGTCTCTGAAGTCTTTTCTAAGACTTAAGTTTTATGAATTCCTTACTCAATGTCAGCTGTTCTATCAGTATAACTAGACTGAGATACTGTAATTGTATTCTAGGTATTTAAGAAATATACATGATTTAAAAATAACTGATTAAAGACATAAGTTTCAATAAAATAGAAATGGTTTCTTATGAGAAGATTATTACATTTTCTTTTTGCATTTCTTTAAATATTGCCTATGTAAAATTTCTTTAAAAATTAAAGCAACCCCCATACAATTTTCAAATATAAAAGCGTTTAGTTATTACCCTCATTGTTATAATAAATTGCAATAGAACAATGAGAGAGGAAGATGATAATGCCTTCCCAAATATTTTTAAAAAATTATTCTAAGATAATAGATAAAATATTTTAGTTTGGGAATCCTCAGAATGTAAAGCAGATACGTTTGTGTGTCCTAAACTCTGATTATTTTTTTCCATAGGAAAAAAGGCAAAAAGTCATGTTTTGTAGTAAATTGGATTTCTGCTGGTTTTTTTTTTTTTTTTTTGGTACAAGGGATTAAACTCAGGGGCACTCAACCACTGAGCCACATCCTCAGCCCTATTTTGTGTTTTATGTAGAAACAGGGTCTCACTGAGTTGCTTAGTGCCTCGCCATTGCTGAGGCTGGCTTTGAACTCGCAATTCTCCTGTTTCAGCCTCCCAAAGTGCTGGGATTACAAGCGTGAGCCACCATGCCCAGCTGGATTTCTGCTGTTTTTAAGAACTAGTAAATATTTAAAATGTTTTGTAAAACATTCTGTAAACCATGACTTAAATGCATATGAAAGAGAAGTAAAAAGAATAAATATATCTGTAGCCTACTATATGATAAGGATCAATTTTCAGTTTTCCTTCAACTTTGTGGCCAATCTAATCAGGCAAAATTAATTCTTAGGACCTTAAACAGGAGATGTATGGTTTTTAAAAAATATATTATAAAAAACATTACTTTTATTTTCCCTTAATTTCTGAAGAAATTTTACACAAGTAATAGAGAAATGCACATAGAAATGTAAACTTCTTATAAGAAACAATTTTTTTGTGGGAATCCCATCCTTCATGCAGACATAAATAATATATCTCTAAATAATGTATATTTTGAGGAACAAAAGAAAGGGTGAATGATTTTTTAATAAAAATATCAAAAATAGAAACTATTTGAAAAATTATATTTTTCTGATTTTTTTATAAGAAAGTAGTATCTTGAGTTGTCCATTGTAATAACCACTAACTGCCTCGACCTGCACAGCTAAATCTTAGAAACCAGCAAGGGGCAATAGGGGATTAAGAAAGACAAACACTTGTAGAGAGGAAGCTGGGACCACATGGGACAATGTCCTCTGATGAAGGAGCAATGACACAGTGCTAGTTCAGCATGTTTATTATATAGGTTTTACCACCAAAAAGGTTTCTATAAAAAAAGTTTCTTCAAAACAGATAGTTTTGAAAGTTAATGCACTTGCAAGCAATTATTATTATTTTATTATGCCCATAATTCTCTATTCCCAGTAGCTAGTGTCTGAACTCAGAGTCAGAGGAACTTTGGTCAAAGGGGAGGGAAAAGAGGGGTGGGGACATGAGGGCAGGAAAGATGGTATTGATGAGATGGACATCATTGCCCTAGGTACATGTATGACTGCACATAATATACAACTCTACATCATATCAACTAGAGAAATGAGAAGTTGTGCTCCATTTGTGTACAATGAATCAAAATACATTCTGCTGTCATGTATACCTAAGTAGAATAATTAAATTTAAAAAAATACTGATAGTCCTGTGCCTTGCACAGAACCTTCTCAGGCAAGGCATCACCATAGCAACAGGGCAATCTTCACCTGCACCTTTCCACAGGAAGTTTCTCGTGCAAACACAGCCATAGTCATGAGACAGTCAGAGACTATGATCTAAGTTAACGCTCTCCACTATTAGTCCTATAAGCCTGTTTAATTAAAATTATGCATAATTCAATCAAACTAGAAATTCAGTTATTCAGTAATATTAGATATATTTCAAGTATTCAACAGCCATATATGCTACTGGGGCAGGAAAGATTAATAATACATTTTCATCTTTGCAGGAAGTTCTATAGGAAAGTAAATGGAAACTTCTCATTGATTCTATCTCCATGTTTGTAAATGCAAGTACTGGAATTCTCCACATGTTCATGCATATCATCTAGAGATTTTAGCATTTCAACATTTGAAGCATAGCTATTTTCAATTTTTGTCTAATAGACTTCCTTCTTTGGTAAGGTTTCAGGGAGAGGGGCTGACTCAGGAGTAGGCATTGTTTGTGATTTTGTTCTGATTTTGGCCATCACATGCTTTAAATTCTTTCAGTGTTACATTGTGCTTTGGATGATGTCTGAACCATTTATGTTTCTCTTCTATCACAGCTCTGTTTTCCTTGTAACCTTGCAACTTATAGGTATTCTCTCCCCATGCTTTTGACCCTTCTCCAATAATAGACTGCAATTTTTTCTTACTTGGTGTTCTATGTTACCAAATCAGACTTAGTTTTAGGTGTGTGTTTCACATTGAGGTATGTCTAGAAAAGTGCTAACAGAGCAATTAGAACTGAGCAGGTACAGATTTACTGGTTCTTCAACTTGGAAATGGCCATTGTGCCATTTCCAGGTCTCTGATCTTGTCAGCCAATAAAATAAATCCCCTTATAATTGTGTATATTCTAGGAGTTCTGTTCTCTGGAGAATTCTAATACAGTATTTTGTCCTTAGGTGTTGGGAATGAGGGCACTGCAGTGATTCCTCCCTGTCAGTAGTGATATCTGTCATGGTCTGTGCCCTATAGGTAGAAATTTTTCTCTTCCTTTCCTCCAGTTGCAATTGGTTTCATCAATGCCATGGGCATGTCAGGGTTTACCATCCTGCCCCCAGGAGCTTAAGGTTTTTGTTTACAGCAAGTTAGAGAAGAATGATCTAGATGGCTTTCTAGTTATCCTGCAGTGGCCATTCCCTGGCTCTCCTAAGTCCTCCATGTGTAAGAGGCTTTGTCTAGTTTCCTGTATTGGGACCAGTCTTTCCAATGAGCTTCTGTGAGTCATGTTGTTAAAAGTCTAAAAGATGGATATAGATTCTCCTTGTTTCTTCTTCTTTTTTTTTTTGTTTTTTTTTAAAGATTATTTCAAGTGATAAATAATAATTGTATATGTGTGTGGAGCAGAGCATGATATTTCAGTACATGTATACATTTGGAATAATCAAATCAGGTTAATCAGTATATCTGTCATCAGAAATTTATATGAATTATTTGTCGCTTTGCTCCAAGGTCTTTATTCTCTCAGCTTATCTTCCACTCAGTTTACCTGATTGGGTATTTTAGGTGAATTACTCTTAACAGTTTGCATGACACCCCATGTCTGCCTAAGATAACAGGAGCTTACATTCATGTGTCACTTTAGCAATGCTTGTCTTTCCTTAGATTTCATGTTAGTTGATAGCTCTACAGCCTTAGGTATTTGAAGGGATCAAAAAAAAAAAAAAAAAAAAAAAAAAAGAAAAAGAAACTATGGTTATATAGATTAAATAACATTTTTCTTTTATAATGTTTAGAGTGGAGTTCTTTCCAGATTTTTGTATCTTAAATTGAGATTGAGAGAAAATGCATACTGCATTGGAGATCATATGTCTTTAATTTTAGATTATTTTAGAATTCTAGGATAAAATATCCTGTTTACCCTGGATACAATATCCTGTTTTCTTTCTTTTTCCTTTCCCTCTGAAATACTTGTGTGTGTGTGTGTGTGTGTGTGTGTGGTTCTAGAGATTGAATCCACAAGTGTTCTACTTTTGAGATATACCCCCAACCCATTTTATTTTTTATTTTGAGACACCAAGTTTCCCAGCTTGCTTCTGAACTTTCAGTCTTCCTTTCTCAGCCTCCGAAGTTGCTGGAACTTTAAGCATGCACCACCATACCTGACTGAAATATTTTCTTTTTCTCTGCTTATTAAGAAAGATGTGGGTGCAAAATAAGTTTACTGAGCACTGTTTATCAAATTATGAAGTCTGGTGAGACAGAACACACTTCTGTGCAGCAAGTTACATGAAGCTATTGGTTATAGATAGAAAGGAACAAGAGTAGTTTCCTAGAATTTTTGTGAACCAACCTCCTAAGTCTCAGAAAGCTGCATTTGCCCCACTTGCATCTCAGAGGAAAGACTCTGAAAGCAGTTCACCCTGGATCATATACCTTGGGGTCACAAAACTCTTGGGCTAAGGTTCTGGAGGATATCCAGTCCTACAAGGAGCAGAGTAAAATCTTTATCTTTGGACTAGAGCCCCCTTGTCTTGAGGTGTTGTGTTTCTGACACATACTATAGTTATTCTTGAGGAGTATAAAAAAAAATTTGGGAAAGTGCTGGGTTGGTCCAAGGCTACCCAGACCAGTCCTATGATGGGGTATGATTTTGATTATGATATGGGGTATGTATACTTTCCTTGCAGACATAAATAATCAGTTTTTTTTTGTTTTCCATTCAAAGTTTTCTTATTTTCTTTCTCATCATACCAATATATGAACACAGGTGCAGCAACACATACATACCCTTCGTATTTCTATGCTATGTTTCTCACAGTCTAGGTCAAAATCTATAAGGAGAGTCCCATATTGCATGCATGTTTTGATTTTTCTTACAGTTTAATATTTAGTAAGGAAAGTAAATATATTTACCAGGAGTATTTTGTAATATTTTGTATTTACTGTAAATTAACACTTCTTCTGCTGGAATGGCTTCCTCAAATTTGCTTTTGTTTTTGCTTGTTTGGTTTGGTTGCTCTTGTTTTTACTGTTAAAGAGCACTGTGCTGTCTTTGGCGTCAACCAAATGACATGGCAAACTAATGTGGTTTTAATGAACCAGAATTGTCGTTTCCTTTATTGCTGCTCAAGCTAATACTGGAGAGTATTTTCTAGATTTTACTCATTCACTCCAAAGTGCTCACTTATGGGTATTGGGCTGCATTGAGTTCAGGCCAGAGAATGCCCGAGGGAGAAAAATAGAACCTCATTGACTGGTTTGGTGGTCATTCAAACTTAGCGTTCTTCTTTCCCCTAATATGTATGCTTTATATTTAATTTTCAGGGTTCCCAAAAGCATTTCTGCAATCTGTCCAGATTTTATACTTAAATTTAAGGGAGATATTGAAAGATATGTTTATCTTATTTAGACCTGGAACATTAATTTTACATTTTAAAGATTTAGAATCACATTCTTTTCAATAACTCTGTTTTTTTCAGAGGTTATTGCTATGAAAAAGAATCCTATATGATAATGTTATGTTTGTTGGATATTATTCTCTATATAACCTAGTGTAGATGAATTCTCAGAATTGGAATCCTATGTCATTACATTTGTATTCAAAGAATAATCCTTTAATTCTCATTTCATAATGTATTTTCTTTTATGTTTTAAGAGACAGTGATTAAAACACTTGACCTGCAATCTATTTACTCCAAGACAGACATGTATCTAGGGAAATAAAATAAGAAGTAACAGGACCTGGTCTAATCTTCCTGTCAATTGTACTTACAAGTAAATAAATTAGGATGTTTGCTAAGAGAAATCTCCCTCATCTCTGAAATGCTCTCAGGATGACATCTCTTGCTACCAGATGATACCTAGTGAGACTCATGGCCTGTCAGTCTAGGAGGCGTAGCTTCTGGACAATATCACCTGAGACAAGCACTTCTAGGTAGTATACGATGGTGATGGTTTATAATATCAGTGATCTCACTCTATGAGCCTCATCTATTCTGGATCACAGGTACATTTCTAAGGTTTGAGGAAGAAACCTGGGGTGCCTTTTCATGTCCTACCTCTGCCTCAGCAGAACCCTTAACTATCCTGTTCTTAAAATTTTGTAGTAAACCTTGATGCTGGTTAAGATTTCTAATTCATGTGACTCTGAATCAACAACCAAATCTTGTTTAGTCACACATTGTATGATTCTGCAAAATGTTTTATCATCGTTTTCACCTGGTACTTTCTTGACTACTCAATTTCATTTTCAGATTTCATTTTCCTTCATTTGTGTAATTCCTGAGTGATTACATTTCTCCTCACAAAGGAGATTTTCTATAGGAGATTTTTCCTGGTTGTTGTGTCTTTGACACTCATTCAGGACAAAACACACATGCATTTTTTTTTTTAAATTTTTTAGCTATAGATGGACACAATATCTCTATTTTATTTATTTATTTTTATGTGGTGCTGAGGGTCGAACCCGGTACCTCACACATGAGAGGCAAGCGCTCTACCACTGAGCCACAACCCCAGCCCCCACACATACATTTTTAAAACCATGTTTTCTAACTGTTCCTACAACTGAAGAGTTATGGGAAAAGAGCAGGAATGATTGTACACTGGAAAAATGTACTTATTAATTTCAAATTAAGCAAAAATCATATAAGCATAATACATATGAGATGAGAATGATGATGTATCTCTATTTCTGAGTTTCAATACAAATATAGAATTAGATTTAAATATATAGAACTTGTATGTTAATGAATACTATATATTTGATACAATGAGTAGCAATATTTAATCTTCTCATAGAACTATACTACAAAGATTATAAAGTATGTTATAATGAAAAGAATCTAACACATTTAGGAAAAAATAGAAATGAAAGGCACTATTTATAAAAATAAGTCCTTTAAAGTTTTCACTAAAATTCTCAGTTTCCTCTTTATTTTCCTTAGCATTTATGTTAGTTTATTTGATGATAGCATTTTTAGTGCTGAAATTCATACTTTAAAAATGCTTCAGATAAATGAATATATTGTTATCTCACTATTTTACGTGTGTGTGTGTGTACTGGAGGTCGAACATTCAGGACTTTTAACCATTTAACCACATTCTTAATCATTTTTTTTTTTTATTTTGAGGCAGGGTCTTGCTAAGTTGCTTAGATTCTTGCTAAATTGCTGAGGCTGCCTTTGAACTGGCGATCTCATGAAGCTCAGACTCTCAAGTCACTGGATTTCAGGCCTCTACCACCACGCCTGACTATCGCTATTATATTCAACCACGATTTCCAACTCAGTTAAGATGTGAGCTAATACCAGCAAAGGAATTATTTAAAGATTTAAAACTTGATCCAAAAGTTTCAAGTTGAGCAATTTTACAAATCTGTACCTTAACAATATTGTCTATGTTTCACACACCTCATAAAACCAACTAGCACATTCAAATTAATACAAATCAGTTGGGACTTAATATTCACATTCAATTTAAATGTATGCTATTACAAGTATATGTGACATGCACCACTTTCAGGAAATGATTCTTGGTAATTCCTCATATTTTATGGCCATTCTCTGATAGTTTTATTTCTTTGTGAAATAAACACAAAATTTTATGCAAAAACAAATCCTTTAGCAAATATTAAAAGTTTTACGAGTTAAAATGTGGGAACTGACTTTTAGTTATCTCATAAATATAAGGTCATCACAGATATAAAGCACAGTCATGTTCTTTTCAATTATCTGATATACTATCTTTAATAAAGTCTACAAGTATATGTCATAGTTTTGCCGAAGTCCAATGAAATACACAAAATATTTTGCTTGCCACTTAAATCTAGGTTGAGCTATTGATTTATTTTTCACTGCCTGATACTGGTTTGCATGAATATTGATAATTTGACCCCCAGGGATTAAAGAATTTAGAACAACTATGTGGGGAGCTTTTTCTATCCTACAGGTTCTCATATTATACACCCAGTCATCCTGAGCATTCAAACAGCAAGATTCCACCAAGTAGATTATCCTGTGGTCTCATTCCACATCAGTGACTATATATTGACTCACTTGCCCCTCATTTTCTTTTTCCAAGAATGCTGGATGCTAAATTACTTATCTTACTAATTTCCTTTGCAGCTAGGAGTGATAATAAGATTATTTTATCTTCATGTTGTAAGGAGTATCTGATTCCTAGGGTACATCAGTCATCTCATGACAAAACAGTGGTTGGAGTTGGGATGTATATTATGCTGCCAATCTAACCTAGTCACTGACTTCTTTTATCCCCTCTGTTTAGCTTTTTTTTAAAAAAAAATTATTTTTTTGTTTTGGAAAACATTTGAAATTTACTTGTTGCAATCCTGAAATATATACAACTGTAGTCACAATGTTGTACAATAGATTTGAAAAACCTTTACTCCTCCTGTCTATGTGCAATTTCTACCCTTCAGCCCAGTCTCTCCATCCGGGTCACCCCTTAGCCTCTGGGAACAACTCCTCTCCTCTCTGCTTCTGTGACTTCCATTGCTCTAGTTTCTACATATAAGTGAGGATCCTGTAATATTTACCTTTCTGTGCCTGGCTTATTTCACTTACCATAATGTCCTCTTTAGCTGCTTTCAGTTCTTGCCTCAAGGCCTGTCTTCGAGGGCCATGTGAAAGGCATAAAGATACATGGCCTAAATTTCCTTCAGGAAAGAACTTGTTCATCCATTAGTGCTGTCGTCAGCGGAACAGCTGTCCTGCTCTTTCCCTCAGAGGCACTCTCAGCTTCAGAGCAACTCCGCCTAAGGCCATGGCTACTCAGGACATCCTATGTCCAGGGACTTACTGGGCTAGGAATATTAAAACCTGCCTATTTTGGCCCATTCAGGGAAGAGTCTGATGGGCTGTATTAATATTTACTCAAGTGATCCACCAAGTTAATGGTATCTGTTAGAACTGCCTCCCAAATCAACTTTTCCTCTACCCAATCTTCCCTTCCTCTTCCTGTCATGAACATGTTCATATTTTCTAATTCAGTTACCTTCTATGCTACAAAATAATCTCCCACTTTCTGGCCTGCTTCTGATTCTATTTCTTATTTTCTAACTATCTTATGGTTCTAGTTCTTTTCTTTTTTTTCCTTCTTGTACTGTAGTAACATACTTATTTCAAATGGAATTTGGAAGACTGTGGAGAAAGGAACATGTACTTAGATTTCTCTTTAAACTAGAATTTCTTTTTCAAAATTAGATATGTTTTATAATAATGATCATATTAACCATTCTCACTATGCAATTGAGAATGAAAACAGAATATTATGTCTATTTAAGTTCATCTATAGAAATGTAAGCGTTCAGTGAAAAAACAAGGTACGGCATCTAATTTGACTGGAAAAAATATATAGTCATTTGTTTTGGTGTTATGAGAAGATATAGCCAGTGACTTTCCTTATGATGTTTGATTTTGATTTGTAGAATATCCTTTTTCGGGAATAACTTTTCCCTCTAGTTGAAAACTAAAATCCAATTTAATTTCTTTTCTTTTTTTTTTTTTTTCTTTTAGTTTAGACTTTAAGACATTGGCCATGATTACTTGATGCTAATTACACTTAGCATCAATGTTAGAATGAGTATACAAAAGGCTCTGGGTCCACATTTTCTTTGTTAGGTAACATTGCATGTAATAGCTTTGGAAATACAGGGAATTAAAATCTATTAGCAATAAACATTGCCCCCTTGGAAATCCTGTTCTAAGGAAGGACTAGTCATAACTGTCCATTTTATTTTTATAAACACTTATTTCAAAAATTCTATAAAATTAAATTCTGTGTTCAGGAAACCAAAATGTCTCCTTGGTACATTTTAAAACTCATTACCCAGTGTGTTTATCTTCTCTAAAAGCCACTCGGCTGCAGTCATTAAACACATCATCACCATTACCACTAGGGTCATTTTCTTGGGCTTTAAGGCTCTGCAGGTTCATTACCAAGCAATTGCAGTCATATAAGATGGATTTATTTTTGATAGCGTTCCATCCTTTCTAAATACTCATAAAGGAATCATGTAGTTACCATGTTATTGTAAGTTTTTCATTAAACTATGTGGTTAACCAGTAGTTTATTGAATTAGTAGCTATAGGCCTTAGAGTGATTTTTCAGTGAATCAGGACAGTGTTAGAAAAAATGTATGAATTCCTAATATCTTATAATCAGAAAAAATTTCAAGGACCTGGTCAGCAGTACACACACTTGTTAAAGGAAAATTTCAAATTATCTCTTACTGTGGAAGCACCTAACTCCTTTTAAATTAATTTCCCAAAGACTTCTTAGACTCTCAGACTGTGGTCTTTACACATTTAGAATTTGGGTTTTGATGCCAATTCTGAAGTAAAAGGGAAGATGTCATTTTCAGACTCGTGGCTCATCCGGTTTTTATGACTGGCTTTGAAATTCATCATATCTAAAGGATCCATTCATCTAATTGTGAGCTTTTACAAATTTCAGGGTTTTCTCAACAGATTTTTGAGACATGAGTCTTAGAAATAAACGATATCATTTTAGTTTTGGAACTCAATTTCAGCCATCATTATTATGATAAATAACTTTATATTCATCTATCCAACCTAGGCTTAGGAAATGAAACACTCCAATGCAACTTAGAAATCAAAAGTAGAATCACAGAGTCACTGGTTCATGGGTAGTTTAATTTCTTTCAATAGCAATTTTTATGAAGGAAATAAGAATAGCTTAGGAGTTCCAAAGATGGAGTAGAAAGTTCATAAAGCAGATCTGAAACTCAAAGAAAATTTAGACAAAAGTGTTAGAAGAAGCCTGGAGCCTAAAAATAAAACCCAGAGAAGTCACATTAAGCGATAAGTAGAAGGGCTCTTGACTACTTTCTACTGACCATCTCCCATCCACATTGCTTGAATTCCATCTGCATTGCTGCGTTTCAGCTCTGTGAATTGCAGAGCTATAAAAACAAAAACAAAAACAAAAACTTAATAAAATAACAGCTTTCAGTTTTCCCTAGAAAATATAGTGGCCCTTTACAAAGCTTTAACTTTATATTATTCTCATTGTTTAATTCACATAGCAAGTGAAAGAGGGAAGGGAAATGTCCTAGTTTTATAAGCCATTATAGGGGAAAAAACATTGCATAATGAAAAGAAAACTTTGTTATTTTTTTAAACTTCAGTATCATCTGTGTCTTAAGCATTAGGGTTACTAAAGTAAAAATGGGTGATTCTAATATGAGTCACCTCTATCAGATTGACCATTATTAAGAGAAAAGGCTGTATCAATAATCAGTTTCCTCCAGAATGTGTAACCATGGTGATGTAAGTAACCATGGCTGATGCTTAAAAAGTCAGAAAAAAGAATCATATGTTTAAAATAAATTACTGTGGAGTGCCCATATTATCAAGTGATTAGATATAATAAAGAATTATTTTCAAAGAAAATGTCAGAGGTAGAAACTACATTTAAAAAAAATACCTCTTTTTAAGCCAGGCATGATGGCATATTCCTGTAATCCCAGTGATTTGGAAGGCTGAGGCAGGAGGTTTGCAAGACCCAGGACATCCTCAGCTACTAAATAAGATTTTGTCTCAAAATAAAATAAAAAATGTTGGTGGTGTAGCTCAGTGGTAGAGCACCCCTGGAGTCAATCCACCCTACCACAACAAATAAATAAATAAAACACCTTTTTATGCTTACTACTTGCATATAAATCTAACAAAGTCCATAGAAGATACATACAAGAAAACTACAAAACAATGTCTTTTCAAAAAATCCAATAACTAAATAAATGGGGAGATCTACAGATTCAATGTAATCCCAATAAAAATCCCAGCAGATTCTTTTGTAGATATTGGTTAGCTGATTCTGAAATTTTTATGAAAAGGAAAAAGGATCCAAAATATTCACATAATACTGAAGAAGAAGCTTTCAGGACTGAAATTATTTTATTATAAAATTTATTATAAAGCTACATTAATCAATATATTGTTGTATTGAGGAAATTATACACAAATAAATAAGTAGAGCAGAATAGAGACCCCAGAAATAGATCCAGGACAATGTACTCATTTGATTTTTGTCAAAGTCTCAAAGAAAACTATTACTAATGAAGTTTTGTTACTTATAAGCCCTCAGTGAGCAAAGCAGGAAAATATATGCAGGTCTACTCATATATGTGTTATGGAGTTATACACATAAGTGTGCCTACATGCACTTCTTCAGGAAATGAGGCTTGAATACTTCAACAACTATATGAAAAAAAATTACATAGGCACACACTTCACATCTTAGGTAAAATCCTCAGTCTGGATCATGGACTTAAAAAAATGCCAAACTATAAAACTTCTAAAATAAAAAAGAAAGTCTATGTGACCTTCAGTTTGGGGATAGGATAATATGTACAATAACAACACAAATAATGAAAGAAAAAAAATCACTAAGTTGTAAGTTGGATTTTATTAAAATTAAAAACTTTTGCTCTGAACACTATTAAGAGAATTAAATGAGAAATCACTTAAGAGATGATTGAAAATCAGATATCAAATAAAAGACTGTGTCCAAAATATACAAAAATATCATGATACAGTTCATGTTTTTTTGTTTGTTTGTTTGTTTTTTGGTACTGGGGATTGAACTCAGGGGCACTCGACCACTGAGCCACATCCCCAGCCCTATTTTGTGTTTTATGTAGAGACAGAGTCTTGCTGAGTTGCTTAGCGCCTCGCAGTTGCTGAGGTCAGTTCATGTTTTTAATGTGCAAAAGGACTAAGCAGATATCAGCAAATAAGATACATGTGGTGGAAAATAAGCATGTGGAAAGATATTTAACACCATATGTAATAGCAATTTCAAACAACTTATCACTGAATACTTATCAGAATTGCTAAAATACAAAAATAAACTTTTGAATGACTGCTAATGGCAAAGATGCAAAACAACATGTGAACATAGTCCTGCTCTAATTTACTGCAGTCATGATCCTCCATATTATACAGTTGTTATGAAGATATGTTCACATGAAAACCTACATAGGAATTTCTTCTAGCAACCATGCTTTTTTTTGTAGGAGAGGCAGTGCAGATGGAACCCAGAGGAGCTTAACCACTGAGCCACAGCCCAGTCCTTTTTTCTTTTTTTAATTTTTTTAAATTTTATTTTAAGAGGCTGGCTTTGAACTTGTGACCCTCTTGCCTCAGCCTCCTGAGATGCTGGGATTATTGGTATATGCCACCACGGGGCCATAGCAGCCACATTTTTTAATCACCAAAACTTGGAGCAGTGAAGTAATGACTTTCCACAGGTGAATGAACAATGTGGGATATTAAAATAAATGACTACTTTTCAGTGATTAAAAAGAATCATCTGCGAAGTCACAAAATTATGTGTGAATTTTAGATGTATACTGATAAATACATAAATCAGTCTGAAAAGCTGATTTAATACCATTTATTTGACTTTCATGAAAGCTACTAAAGATTAAATAGTTAAACCCTTTTGTATGACAAGTTAATGATGGATATTGACCACTATATATTTGTCAAAACTCACAAACCATGTAGCATAAAGAGTTGAATTATAATGTATGAAAATTTTAAAATTCATTTGGGATATCTGAATAGTGTACAGTCTTTAGGCTTTAGTTACTAATCTGTTGATATTGATTGATTAGTTGTGGCAAATTTAGTATATAGCATAAATGTTACCAATAGGGGAAACTAGGTGCAGCTTGCATGCAAGTTCCCTTATTCATTTGCACAACTGCGTGATAAATCTAAAGCTTCTATAATAAAAGATTTGTTTAAAAATGAATTTCTAAGCCTCCAGTAATTTACATAACAAAGCATTTTAAGAAGAAGATTTGGAATAAATCTATTTCAGATTTAAATTGTACAAACCCTAGTCTTAATAAAAATATTGAATGATTTATGAAATATAGAATGGTCTAAGTGTACTTTTTGTGATGGATTAAGTGAAATAACAAACGTACAGAAGGTGTATTTTATTTGTTTCTATCTCACTTTCATGGTTCAACTTAATTTTGTTATTTCTCCTACAGGAGAATTAAATGAGAATTTAATTAAGAGAATTAAATGAGAAATCACTTAAGAGATGATTGAAAATCAGATATCAAATAAAAGACTGTGTCCAAAATATACAAAAATATCATGATACAGTTCATGATAAAGCAACAGGAAAAACATTTAAAAACTAACTATTGGATATTTTAATTTTAGAGCAACCAGAGATGTTACCAATTGTTCCTTCTTCTAACACCTGCTGATTCTCTGGTGAAAGATATTCAGTATGTGGATGTTTTATATCAGTATTACTATACTATAGATATAATTAATGTCAATATCCTCTTTAGAGGATGGAATGACCTAAGCTGGGCTTTCATTTTCAGTTTTCTGACTTGGTCTTACTGGAGAAATCTGGGAAGATTTGGGTCTGAATATATGCACTGCAAGGCTGTAATCCCTGATCAGAGTTTAATGTCCTACCCTTTAAAAGCAAAGTGAAGTCTCTGTGGTCCCTTATCTACTCAGAAATCAGAAAACTGTCATGAACCAGAGTAGGAGGCAAGGAGGGCTACCAGGGAGACTGTGAAATATTAAATGAATACAGTGTTAAACTGTTATGGTGAAATTTATTAAGGTGCAGTAGAAACTTACATTTGATCCAAATTATCCTGTTCTATAATTTTTTTTTCAAATTAACTATTTATCTTTCATTAGAGCTTACAAGTATTACAAATTTATTATTAAATATATTCTTTCTTATTTTAGGCTTTTGTGAATGGAATATTTTATTGCTTCAATTTTTAGGTTGCTAATTGTGAAATGTTAGGGCAGGAGCAGCAGTGGGAGGCTGGGAGAATGTATGTTCTACATTTGTAAGATGAATTTTCCCTACTCACACTTAACCCACTGCCCCATCTATTATTTTTTCATTATGCAGGTGGAATGAGTACCTGACTGTTGAATAATGGAAATAACTGGGCATATATAATTTGGCTCTTTCTACCCTCTTTTCTTTTGGGAGTTTCGTACATATACTTTGCTCAACCACAAGTTTTGAGAGATAGACCCTCACAGGCAGAATCCAGTCACTGACCTGTGGTACCTATGTACGTGCAGGGAAGTTTATCTAATATGGGGGTTCAGCAATAGAATGCTGCATGACTAAACTTTGACCTCTGATTTCACCTTAATGATAGTTTAGTCCCCATTTGCAATCTTTTATAACCTCCATTGATTTTAAATCAAGGTTGGGGAGCCCAGGAAAATGTTCATTATGACTTCTTCAAGCTGCAGCTGCAAACTGGAGAAAATTTTGACTCATATTTATTTATTTTTAGATGTATTATTTTTGTAAGCCTACTGCTTGGAAATTAGGTCCTGGTGTTGGTGTCTTCCATCATGTTTTGTGGTAGCTTGCACCCGCAGAGAACAGTGATCTATGGATAACTGCACTAATACGGATGTTGCTATTGCTTGTCCTGATACAAGGTAGGCTCTCCTAGCTAGTCTCCATGCCTTCCTCCAGCTAGTGCCAGGGAGGAGAGACAGCCAAGCTGTCAAGCTGCTTCTCCAGTCCAGTATGCCATGACACCAGGACACCAGGAGCACTAAGAAAATTTTAATAACTAAGGGCACAATTTAACCAATGATTACTTCCTTTCTGATATTCTGGGGCTTTAATGTTATGCTTTCATTCATATCAGAATGAGTAGGGGGATGCCTGCATTTGTTCTTATTAGATTCCAGCAAGAATGAGGCTTTTCATGCACAGTCTGGATTTAGTGTACTGAATTGCTGGAGACAGAAGTTGCTTGTCTTAAGAGATGTAGAAGAGCCAGGCTTAAAATGAGACAGTAAGAAGTACTTGAGTTGCTGTCTTTACAGAAATCTCTCCTCTTCCTTGGCCTTCCATTTTATTTTAAAATAAATATTTTTTCTGTATATGAAATGATAATTGAGGTCTATGATTTTTTTAATGAAAGTGGGATGTACTAGAGAATGGGGTGATAATGAAACTTCCTGAAGCCCAAATTCAGACCAGCACTCATTCTACTTTTCTTCTTCTCCATCAAGTAATTATGAACAGGCATTTAAGATTCCATAAATAGAGTGACTATTTGCCTAAATATTCCCATTTTATCCCTAAATAGGCAAATTAGTACCTGATAATTGTTTTTAGAACATTCTTTATTTTTAATTGCTATTGTTTGAATTATAAATTGATTGCCATCTCAAATAAAGAGAAATTTTTGTTGTTGTTTCTTAACAATTAAAGTATAAGGAGAAATAATTATGGTAGTAGATACTGATTTTCTTTATAATTAATCTTTGGCAAAAGCATCTTGAGTATATTTCTATTTAATGATTCTAGAGCACCAGTTATATTTTCACCAAAACTTTAGTGTATGACTCACGATTTGGACTTATCAGTATAAGGCAAATGTTGTGAACAACATTTAAAATGTATATATTCAAAATACTTTTATTATAATTCCCATTACCTTTCTATTTTTATAAACATCACAAAGTGAAGATGTCTTTTATAAATGTATCTGTTAGTTTTGATACTAAGCTTGCCATTGCTTGCATCCTGTACATCTGGGCCTCTCTCACACCTAAGGAAAGCATTTTTATTATTTTCTTCATTTCACAGGTTTTATAATTCTAGATAAGAAAATGTAAATAGCTTTCCCAAAGATGCACAGGTAGTGAATGACACAATGTTCATTTAAGCTGTGATGTGTCTTACTTGGCCCAGGGTTCTTATTCCCCTCTAACACATCTTTGCCTATGTTGGTGTGGTAAAACCCTCACATCAGAATCCCCACATGCTAAGGAGACCAGGTGGTGATACATGTCTTCCATCATCCACTCATTCACCACATCACACAATCTGACTCTGTCTTCATCTGTCTAGTCCAACACCTAACCCCAATGCTGCCCTAAGCACTTTCCCAGATGAGTCTGTTCCTTCCTTCCTTCCTTCCTTCCTTCCTTCCTTCCTTCCTTCCTTCCTTCCTTCCTTCCTTCCTTCCTTCCCTCTCTCCCTCGCTCCCTCTCTCTCTTCCTTCCTTCTTTCATCCTGGGCTCTCCCACCTGTGGTCTCTGGAGCCCTCTACATACTCCAGCACATAACTGAAGTCCTTCCTACTCTTGGGCATAATTAATATTTGATTCCCATCTATGTATCTCAGCTCCTTTACTACTGTTATTGCATCATATCTATGGGACTTTGCCCCTGTACAGAGTGCATTTTCTAATCAGCCACAATATTCTTCTACTTCTATAGTACCATCAGAATGTGGGATATCTTGTGATACACTAAATTGGTCTTTAGAAATCTATTTGAGCATAAGTTTGAATAGCCATAAGAAGTGTGAGCAATTTTCTCATCATCATCTTCGCTTTTGCTTCTCTAAATAGAATAATATTTTTCAGTACCCTTATGGGCCAACATTTTCTGCTTATTAATCCACAAATAATAAAATAAGGTTTTATGACAGTTTTTGGAGTTTACATTTCTTTAATTTTAAAACTGTGATGAACGTTATTTTTCCAACTTATTGAAGGTACTTTGGTCCAGACTGAGTAAATGTTCTATTTATTTTAATCAGTGTGGCCAGATTAATGGATTACCATTGTCTGAATACAGTTATCTGGAACTACATAGATCTGATATAGTGATAAGACAATCTTTTTTGTGGATGGACAGATACCTTACTAGATGCTTAATACTTGAGCACAGACCAATTAGCAGACTTTCATTTCATTGTTCAACATATTTTTTTTCAAATTTTCAGAGGAAGATCTCCCTTCTGTTATCACTGAAAATTTTATACCAGTAGGTGAATGTTGTCAAAAAACTTTTTTTCCTAGAATTAAAAACTCACAGGTAATTGTTGCCATTTGTATCAATCCTCTATTATTAAAAATTATTTTTATTATTTTAGTAGTTATTTTATTTTTATTTTTATTATTGTGTGAATATTATTGTCACAAATATAGGCGCTTGAAATAATATTCATTTATTAGTATCTCAGTTTCCACAGGATAGAGGCCAAGAACAATGTGACTGGCTTCTCTGTTCAGTGTCTGAGAAAGCTGAAATCAAGTCATTGCCTGGGACAGCAGTTCTCATTTGGGCCTCTAGCTGATTCCACAATCACTGGTTCTTTGTAAAATCCATTCCATTCTCATATTTTCCACATGGCTTCTCTGTCTTCAAGCAACCAGCAGTGTGTCCTTTTTTTTACACTTAGAATTTATGAATTCTCTTTCTGACATATCTTGCTGATATATTTTTCCTTTCTTGCTCTTTTTCCTTTAAGAGCTTTTGTAATTATATTGAGGTCTTTTATGCAACCCAAAATAATCTTCTATTTTAAATTCATCTGATTGTTATATATTCAAAGTTTCTTTTGCCATGTTACATAATATAACAATGGGATTGGCACTGGGCATAGTGTTTAGGGAAAAAAATTCACCTACCTCACCTAAATATATATGTGTTTATATATGTATATGGACCATGTATATTCGGTCCTTAATAGCATGAAGGAAAAAAACACTGGAAGGTTTTTAATTGCTCTTATGAACTGAGTAAAGCCCTGAAATAAATCTGATAAAAATAGCACAAAAATGATGTAAACAGTGAAATGGTTCTAAGGATTAGCAATTCAACTATCTCAAATAACATACAGATTTTCTTTAAATCTGTATTTCCTTTCTTCTATTCTAATGGCCAAGTAAATGTCAGATGCATGTATGTATGTGTCTGTATAGTTTCTATTATTCACTAAATTCCCCTCACTTTGGCACTACATCCTGCCTTCATTTGGCTAGGCAAGGACAGCTGGCACTAGCAATCCTATTCTATTTCAACCTTCAGCATTATCTCTTTTATGATAATCATTATTTATTTTATGATAATCAAATACAGGAGTGTTTTATTCCTCATCATAAAAACAACATAATAAATGAACAAATAAGAATCTCTATCTCTCTATTATCAACTTTCCCTCCATGTACCACCCAATTTCCCAGTTGGTACTTTTTATAGTAAAATACCACAAAACATTGGGCTAGAGCTATTATTTCCAGTTGCTCTACTCTCGTTTTCTCTGGAACTCACCATTGTACTAACAATGATCCTACCAGGAAAATCAATTGTTCCCCTTACATGGCTTAGCAGAGCCAATGAGCCCATGGTAAATTACCAGTTCTTATTTTACTTGTTCTATTAGCAGCACTTATCACTGGTGGCAGTTTCACTCAATTTCTAGAACTTTTTACTCCCCCAAATTTCCTTCCATTTCTCTGCTTCCTTTGCTCACTGTGTTATCTTTAGATTCAGAATTTGGCTTTTTTCTTTATTTACAGTCATTACTTTGAAAATGTATCCTGTTTTATGATGTGAAATACCACTTATATGGTAACTACCAGAGGTTATGTCTCTATCTAGAATGTTTTGAACATCAGGCTTGATATTCAATTGTCTAATTGAAATTTGTACTCAGATGCTAATGATTATCTAAGGCCAAACTTGTCCAAATCAAATTCCCAATTCCCACGGTCTTCCCCTAAACGTGTTCCTTTGTGAGCCATCATCAGCTCAGTCGATTCCAGTTCCATTGCCCAGAACTGGGATGCAAGGGTCTAGCTCAGAACCTTGCATTCACACATGATGCCTCCTTTCCTTTTGTGCTAATATTGATAGGTCAGCAAATTCTGTCAGCTCTATTTCAAAACATCCAGACTCTAATTGCTTCTCATCACCTCACTGTATTTACTCAGGTCAGAGTTTCCCTTATTACCAGGGGGACTGCAATTGCCTGTTTACCAGTTTTCTGATTCCACCCCTGTCATTTTCATTCTATTTTGAATACAGCAGTCAGATTAATCATTTTAAAATTAAACTCAGATTATGTTACTTCTCTTATTATAAACTTCTAGTGGATCAGTTACCTTTTCCCTTAGAATAGAGCTATTGCTATTCGTTATGTGAACTGGGCATCCTGATACCTCAAAGATTTCATTTCTTATACATCCTCAGTGTCTGTTATTCTTTTCCATTGCTTTATTTTTTTCTATATAGCAATTATCAGGTGATAAGCTATATGCATTGCTTACTGATGTTTATTTCCCTATTGTAATTTTATGAGGGCAGTTTTCTTTCTTTCTTTCTTTTTTTAATCATTTTTGCTTTTGACTTTATTCTAACTCTTTAGATTTCTTGGCATTTAGAAAATGTATCTATAGTTACTGAATTATGAAAGAATATTGAGTTCATCTTTTTTTATACAAAGCCTGTCATTGAGAATCTTTCAGCACCTGTGGTTTTCTTTGCGCTAGCATTAGTCACAACTGGGAACTTTTAGAAGGACTTGCTGCCTTTGGAGCTAATACAGGGGGATGTTTGCCACTTGATTGTATCACACCATTCTTTCAGAATCTCCAACATTTTCACCCAAGTCAAGCATAAAGTCTAAATGAATTTTTTCACTGTTTATGGTTTATATTTGAATTGTTCCCCCAAAGCTCATTAGAGAAAATGCAAGAAGGTTTCGAGATGAAATGATTGTTATGAGACCATTACTCATCAGTGAATTAATCTCCTGATAGGGATTAACTGAGTGGTAACTGTAGGCAGGTAGGGTGCTGTTGGAAAAGGTGGGTCCTTTGGGCCATTCTTTTGGGGTATATATTTTGTCCATATGGAGCAGAGCTCTTTCTCTGCTTCTTGGTGCAATGCCTTGAACCACTTTTCTCTGTCACACCTTTCCACAATGATGCCCTGCCTTGCCTCAATCCCCAAGGAATGGAACTGACTATCTATGGATTGAGTCTTCTGAAATCATGAGTCCTCAAATAAATTTTCCCTCCAAAAATTGTTCTTTCATATCCTTAGGTTGCAGCAGCAAAAACAGCTGACTAAACCAATTATTGAAGAAAGTTTAAAGGAAATCTCATAGGGGAGAGGTTAAAGTTTTATTTTATTAGTTAATTTACTTTTTTGGTTCAATGAATGTAACTTTTATTTTAATATAGAATGTTCATGAATTTCAAAACACTTTTATTAGTTTCTCAGATACTATACAAGCAAACTGCCACAATTTGGCATTCTTTAGTCTCCAGGCTTCAGGTTCTACTCCCTAAAAGACATTGAAGACAGCCCACCAAAAATCCCCAAGCCCTCTAAATCAAGTAGTCCTCTTGGACTCCAGATCCTTTATCTGACCAAATTCCTAGAGAGATTCCTAAGTATCCAGGCTGGAGAAACACCACTTAACGCATCAGCTGCTGTTTTGTAAGCCCATCATGCCAGAGCTTTGTGGATTGTGTTGTCGGTTATACATAATTCAATATAACTCCGTGGCAGTAGTAGTGGCACACACCTGTAATGCCAATAGCTGAGGCAGAACAATGGCAAGTTCAAAGCCAACTTCAGCAAGTTAGAGAGGCCTTGAGCAGCTTAGCAAGACACTGTCTCAAAAATAAAAAATATAAAAAAGGGCTGGAGATGTGGCTCAGTGGTTAAGCATTTCTGGGTTCAATCCCTAGTACCTAAATAAATAAATAAACAAACAAATAAATATACTACTCCTGGTTTGATTTCATTTTTGATACTATTGCTAGTGTAAGCTGAAGGCAGCAGACATGTTAAGCTAATTAATTAAAAGAAATATAAGTGAGCAACCTAAATACAAGATAAATTATTAGAACACAAGAAAATACTTAAATTATATTTCTTCAAAATTAAAATTTTATGCTTCAAAACACTCTTTCAGGAAAGAGAAAAGAGAATACACAGAATAAAGGATATTTGCAAATTATACATAAAGGTCTTGTATTTCTGGCAATATTTGTTCAGAGGAGTGGAAGAGATTTACTTAGATCTTCTGTTCTATATACATTTAATTAGAAAGATGTGACTTAAGTAAAAATATCAATAATGATAAAACCAAAAATGGTTTACCAAATTCTGTATTTCCTTCTATGTTTTTGGAATTATCACAGAGAAAACAGATGGGGCAATAACAACATTAGGTTATTTCTGAGTCCCCTGAAAATGCTAAACATGATAACATCAAAATTTCCAATGATTACCTCTCAGTTGTGGAATTATTTGTAATTTTTAAAATTTTATCTTTGCTTTTTCTAATTTTAGTGTAAAATACAAGTACACTTTAATGTATCAAATTAAGCAAGACCTAAATTACAGATGTTGAAAAACACAAAAATTAAGAAATGACAAGTATTTTTCTCCAAACCCATTTTTCTCTAAATCTCAGTTAGAAGGTTCTATAGTATACAAATGTATACCACATTTCTAGTTTTTCTAATCCATATCTCTATATCATCTCTATCTAGCTATACTTTATACTGTATACCATATTACTTGAGACAAATGCTGAATTCTCCTAAGATACATTTTCATTTTCTTAACTCAGTGATTATTTAACTTTATTAAAACTAATAACCCCTTCAAGTTTATTACTGGATTTACCTCCTAATATTGATTGTGTTTTCTTCAGTATTATACAATGTGTCTCATACTAATTCAAAGGTGAATTTTTCTCCCTTTATATCAAGATTTGTTTCCAATGAAGATAAAGCATATTTTCTAATTTCCAAAACACATTTGCCATAATGCAGGAATGTTTTCCAAGTACAATTTACAGAAATTATGTTGCCTTTTCCAATGGGTATTATACAAGAATTTTTAAATTCAAAGGTCAGAGCCAAATTTAAGCCAGCTGACCCAGGCTATGGGAAGAGAAGAGTCTGATCATCCTTTGGAATTTTGGACCCAGAGTTAGAATAACAAAACCCTCTCATGTGCTAATTCCTGCACTGGTTTTATTTTCCTGACTTCCTTCTCTGTGAGGTAAGGATCTGACCACCATATTTTAGTTTCATGCCCCTAATATATTTAACATGAGAAAAGGGGAAAGTTTCTTTCCTAAACTCCAACTTAAGAGAGAGGAGGAAACAACAGCAAAAACAACAAACCCACCATTCCAGGAAAGACCTTTTGCTCAGCTTTCTTGACACATTTCTTTTTGTACCAACATCTGAGCCAGGGTGGGCGTGTCAAAGAGGACAGCACTTCTCATGTGGTGCATATGGTCAATGCCAGGGGTAGGGTGCAGGTGCATTCAGGAAAGGCCATTGGGAGACATGACAGCAGAGTCATTGAATCCACTAAACTAAACTTTCATTCACTTCATTCTCTTATATCTTTGGCTTTTACTTTTTTTTTCTTTTTCTTTTGGTAATCATTTTCCATGCCAGTCCGTTTTTGTATGTTGCCTCAAAAGTGTTATGAAAGAGATAAATCAATCTTAAAAAAAAAAAAAAAAAAAAAGTTCAGTTGGTTTAGGGATTCAGAATCTCTCAGAAAGTATGAGGCTTCATGTGGAATTTAAACAAGGTGTGGGCTATTAACTTAAAATAGACCAGCTTGGAGAAGACAAGAGGTGACAGCCTGGCAGGAGAACTTTGCATAACAATGAAGATACTGACTAAACAATACCATTGAGCAGATTGAATAAATAGGGGAATATAGGAAATTATGGTCATTTCTGTGTATTAGAATGACAGTACTATACACTTCCATTGCCAGAGGAGAAACAGAACTTGACCCCAAAAATCCACATCACTATTTTGAACATATGGAGAGACTCTGTGTATTGACGGAAATAGAAATGATTATAAGACAATTAAAGTTTTAAAAGGCAAATAACGTTTTCCCACCATTATGTATCATTATATAAATGTCACCTAATACGGGGAGAAGTTTCACAGGGCTTTTGCTATTACAATGCAAATCAAACTCATTTTGTTCCAAGAGGAACTCCTTTTTAAACTATAAAAGGTCACTTTAGGGAAAATCTTGGACTAAAGAACAGCAAAGAGAAGCACACTTAGTAGAGTACTTAATGGCTGTATAAGTACATATATGTTGTTAGAAACTATACGTTTCAAATACAAAGACTGATTTGTCCTTACACACAAAAAAAGAACCTAAAATTCCTGTTACCACTAGGAATTTTAATTTCACAGGTACTTTTGTTTTTTTAAATTTTTCTAAGTTAAAATGGCACAGAACAAATGCATGGCAGTTTGGAGTGCACTGTCTATTGTTCCTGAAGTACCATCTGGCACAGCAATCTTGACTGTAGAAAGTGCTTAATGGCCGTCCTGACTGATGGTTATAATGGATGCATCTCTGCTACTCTTGCAAGATCTATGAGTAATTCTAACCAGACAGATGACAGTCACAAATCTCAACAGAGTGTTCAGTTGTTTCCAATTCCTAAGACCTTTTACAAATGTGAAATTTAGCAAAAGGAAGCAGACTGGTTAGCAAAGTTAGAACAGGTCCTCATACATAATGAAATATTCTGTAAACAACAAAGGCACATTAGGAGAGCCACATTCGTGTTCTGAGTACCACTACCACATGGCTTCCTTACAAAATGCTAAGGAGAACAATTTGCTTATATTTTATGTACAGAAGTCAGCATTGGCTTGGAATTTCTCACATAATATTTCTGACAAAAATTCTATATGTGAACAAAGACATAAATAATGGTGGAAATAGAAAAGAAATCAATAGGAGTTGAACAAAAGCACGCGTGTTTAGTGAGATTCTTGAAATTACACTTGCATGTTAGTGAAACCATGAAATTACACTTGCATGTTAATTGTTGGTTAAGTACTTCTGTCTTCTGTGTTCACAGTCCAGAAACCTCAGAGAATTTATGGAAACTGTAGGTCTCTGTGTGTACTTTCATGTCATAGGAATCTCTTTCAGGTGTTAAGAAAATAACGAAAGTTGAGTCTAAGTAAATATGCAAGTAACCTGACTTCTTAAACTATGCCAGTCATAAAGGAAAAGCACCATTAGAACCTAATTGATAGGTTTTAACCATACATGTCACTACAAAGCTGCATTTAAATGTTTATAATAATTATATTAAATTAGTACATGGAATCTAGTCAGGTTGTATGCAATGAATGTCATGCTAATATCTGTAGAGAATATAGTATTATTAACTTTATTATTTCCTTCAGGAATGGTCTTCTGTAAGCCATACATATGTTGCAACATGCAAAGATTAGAAAGTCATGACTTTTGCTTGAAAGAGCACATAGTTTAGGAAATATGTGGTCTGAATGTTTTCCAGTAATGTGAAATAAATGAATGCATTAAATCATCTGTCTTCTCTGGACGTTTGCCAGTACCACCAATGCTGTATCTCTGCCAAACCTCTGCTAGGATACTCACAGCACTGATCAAAATGGGAAAGAGGTAGAAAAGATATAATCTGTCATTAATAAAGAGAACTTCTTTTGAATGTGCACTATACCTCTTCATTCCACTTTGACATGATTGGCTTTATGACAAACTTCATACAGAGCATCTAAAGAGCTCCCTTATACATGGAAGCCTAAAACTGGCTGAATTTGCAGAAGGCAAAAGTCCAATCATAAAGATTTTCTTGCTGTCATATTTAAATTTGAGCAATAACATTCATTAAAAATTCTGATTCATGTCTTTTGGTCATTGGAATCTACTGAACATTAAAATCACTTGCAACAAGTCTGCTAGGTTGGAAGTAGTGCTGGCTCTGTGTTTCATACTGTAATTCCCCTTTCCCAGTAAGGCTCTATGCACTATTAGGAAAGACCCTAAAGAGTATGCACTGTGTCTTCTCTTAATTAATTGAGTACTGAAAGCATGTGTACAGTGCCTACAATGGAAGGGAGGCACATCATGATAAAGTGTGGTCAGATAGCAGACTGGAAGATACTTTAGGCAGAAGAACGCATTGTTAGAAACCAGCTCACATTATATAGAAAGAGCTTATCTAACTATTTTCTTATCCTGTACAGGAATTCTAAGGCAAATCATTTTATCAGAGATAGATATGGATATGCAATAGTTTATAGTGGGACAACATATAATTATCAAGTACTAAATTTAATCAAATCCCATATAAACAATGTTTATGTTTTGTAAATATCACCCATTTAAAGATGTTTTATATTTTTTCTTACCTAATGGTTTTCATTTTTGTTTCTCTTCCTAGATTTGCAACTTTCGTGTTTGCCTATAAAAATGTGGTTGTGTATAAGAAAACATGTATAATTCTATATGTTGAATTAGTAAATGTAGGAAGCTTTCATAAAATTTATTAGAAATGTAATATGTTTATACTTGATTTTTCACATAGTTTGCACAGTATGAACTCGTAATAAAACAAAAAAAAAAACCCTTCACTGTGAAAATATTATCTAAATAGTATAGAAATCTCCTAAAATTTTACACATACTCTTGTTTATTTAAATAACATATTCTGAGATTAGTGTGTGTGTGTGTGTGTGTGTGTGTGTGTGTGTGCCTGTGTATATAGTGACTAATCTTTGTCTTCTTTTATTATTTTTGATTCAGGCCATAATAATCTGGATTATAGCTAATATGCCTTAACACTCTAATCTACCATAAGCAATTCCTTACACCAATACATTACAGCTCTTGAAGTGATTATAAAATTAAATACAAAAATACAAAAAATACACACCTGCTGCAAGTTTTAGAAACCTAAAAACCACATAAACACAAAAGAACCTAAAATACCCATATATTTTACATGTTCCCTGAAAAAATACATCTGCATTACCTAGATATCCAAAAGCCTTTGCAATCCAACCACAATCCATGAATCTTGATTTCTCAGTGGGCCCTCTATAAAACCCACGTTCTAGGTACATTAAATACAACCGTTATCCAAATGCTTATTATAAAAATTATTATTGGGCACCTTGGTTATTTAGAGACAGACAGTATTTTCTATGTTATATTTTCTCCCCTATTTTCTCTGCTGCTACTCATTGATGGTCTTCCCTATGAGTTCTTTATAACCTAGTTTGTTCCCTCCTTTGGTTCCTCATCATGTTTTTCTGATTATTTGCATCATGATTTCTTGTTTTTTTAAGTTTGTTGTATTTATATTCACATGACAATAGGGTGTATTTGGATATATTATACATATATGGGATGCAATTCATTACAATTTTGATCCCATTCTTGTGGCTTAACATGATGTGGAGTTACACTGGTCATGTATTCGTATACGAGTATAGGAAAGTTATGTCTGATGCATTCTACTGCCAATCCTATTGCCATCATCTCTCCCTTCCTTTCATTCCATTCGTCTAATCCCATGAACTTCTATACTTTCTGTTCATACCCTCCCTTGTTATAGGTTAGCATGCACATACCAAAGAGAACATTTATTTGAATTTTGTTTTTTTTGGAACTGGCTTATTTCGCTTATCATGAGATTCCCCAGCTCCATCCATTTACTGGCAAATGCCATAATTTCCTTCTTCTTTATAGCTGAGTAATATTCCATTATACACACACAAACACACACACACACACACACACATATATCTCACATTTTCTTTATCCATTCATCTGTTGAAGTACACCTGTATTGGTAACATAACTTAGTTATTATGAATTGAACTGCTATAAACATTAATGTGGCTGTGTCACTACCATGCTGATTTTGAATCCTTTGGGTTGATTTCTTATTCACATATTTATCCTCATGTGAGAAGGGAATGGCTCTTTTGCTGCTAATTGTTACCTTTTTATGGTTAAATAGTTGGTTTAACTATTTAACCATTTTTATTATTTCTTGGAGTCAAGAATCCATCAGAGGGTGAAATTATTAATTTTTGAAGCATCTTCATGTGTGGAAAAGGTGCATGGAAACCAAACCATGAAAGGGACTCCTATGTAAACTGAAAAATGAAACTTAACATTTGGATAATGACCTTAGAGAGGAAAATGTCCAGCAGATGAGTTTTGCATAGAACTTTTGAAGTGGTACCTTCCAATAGGAACACTAGGTAGGAGCTTGGAAGCAAAACACCCAAGTACTTTAAAGGATGTACAAACTCTATGGTCACAGAGAACACAGACAGACAGTACTTGTTTTAGCACAGGATCCTCAGACTCTGAGTTATGAGAAATGCATAGTTTTTCAAGACGTAAAAGTATTTGAATATTTACAATGTTTATTTTCTGGTGGTTCATTTTATTTAGGAAGACTTTTAAAATATTCTAGTTTTTAATCATCTAAAGAGAAACAAAAGGGAGGATCTTTTGTTCTGAAGTAGACAAGACTATCTATTGAAAAGTCTGAAAGGCGAAATGAAATTTAAAAAGACAAAATTGAGCTTACTGACCAGTCTTTTCTACCCTTAACATTTATTTCAATTCATATAATTGGTAGTTTCTTACATTTTATTTGTCAACAGATTTCCTCTAAGTTCTGTGCTGTACCTGTTGTGTCTTAGTTATTACATTTTTCTGGCCATTTATACATAGATTCTTAATAAAAAATATGTGAAAATATGAACAAATGTATCAATGATTTAACATTTTTTGTCTGTGACTCTGACGTACTCTCTGGTGATAATATTCACAAAGTCTACAGAAGTAAAAGGTACCATGCAGGTCTGTTCTGTACATGACAGTACTATTTTATAGCTATTATTTTTTATAAAAAGTTCTATTTTATTTTTCTCTTATACATTAAGTTAGTCGTCTTTCTTTTTAACAACTTTCAGAAATATTTATTTTAAAAACAAATTTTCTCCTCTCTGATTTATTCTGCATTTCAAACCAGGAAAGCAATCTTTTGTAGAAGGAATTAAAATGCTCAGAAAGAAACAGATATAGTGATGTCAATTCAGCTGTTTACAGATCACTTAAGTTCTTTCTCTTGTTTCAAATGAGCTCTGGTTAGTTGATATTGACCAATAACTGTCAGCCTAGTTAGCAAAATTCCACTTTGGCAATTAGAGTTTGTAGTTAAGTATTTCATATATACCTCATTCAGAGAATTTTGTGTGGTTAAAGAAAATAAGCATTAGTGCTGATACTGATATTATTCACACTGATCTACTGTTACTCCTCCTCCTGATTGACTCCATGAGTTGATAAATCTGGTTTTATCCTCTAAATAGCATGAATTAAATCACTTTTGTGCTTTCTGTGAATTATTGACCATAAATTACCAGGAAGAGAGATTTGTATGACTGAATTAAGTTGAAATGTTAATCTAATGAATTTGGGTTTCAGCTCTATTATAAAAAATAAACTTGAATATTGTATGTTTGCATAGTTCCTAATGTTCTTAGGCAATGCCTTTAGATATCAGAATGTTAGCTGATATGACAGACTGGGTGTTGTTGAATTTGGATGTGTCAGTGTTGATTTCACTCTACAACATACACTTACTGTGCAAATGCTCACTCTGCTCACAGCAGGACAGGAGCAAATTAGTCAAGAGGAAAAGTGCTGATAGAAAAAGAATTTTATTACAATGAGCTAGCTGGTAGGAACCTGGCAGATCCTAACAGTATCTTCCTAAAGGGCCACCTTACAATTGCCACCAAAGAGCTTATATAGGAAATTTAAGTAAATGTACATTTAGCCACAGATGGACAAGCACCAGAGTAATCATTCATTCTGCAGTGGCTCATTTCTTGGGGCACATTCTGTTGTTATCTGATGGTCACCAGATGTTCTGTGCTCGGTAAATCTAAGAAAAGATTATTGATTAGGAGGTCCTATGACCTATGTATTCCTTGTTCCTTCTTCCTTGAATAGATGACTATAGCAGTGAATATATTAATCATTTAAGTGTGGCTTTTCTTTAGAATTTTGAATGCCAGGCAGAGGGAAACAAAAAGCAAGTTTGCAAAACACTATTTGCAAAGGACAAGTGAACCCATTAGACTGTTTAGTACTACCATATGCCCATTTACTATTTGGAGCTGAAAAGGATCTGAGAAAAGGTTTTGAATCATCATTTGAAAAGAATTTCTTCTCAGGGGAGTTTTCATATTTCCAAATTACCTTTTTCTCTTATTTTTTCCTTGCTATTGAGAATTTGAAACATTTATGACATCTCAATTTATGTGTCTTGAGATGTCATTTTTCAGCATCCGTCATATGATTTTTGTATGCTCCCAACCATGGATATAAAGATATAAAATTCTTGGTGGTAAGAGTTAAAGCCTGTTATTTGATTTTCTCTATTGTCCTGTACAGTTTGTTTTATTTCCTTGCAGAGAAGTTTGGGTGGAACAACTGTGCCCCATTCTGTTCTGCTCCACAGTTGACTGGTGGTTAAAACTCAGTATCTGTGGTTGCAAAGTTGCTATTTAAATTGAAGATGGGTATTTGATTTATAATCAATTACTTATTTCATGTTCAAATTAAAATGCACTTACTGAAGAAGGAGCCAGCATGTACTTAGGTGACAAACTAGTTGGCTGTTATAGTTGAATGCTCAACAATATCAACAGTAGCAGAAGGATATGCATTTTTGATCTTATAAATCAATATTTTTTGCTCTTAAAATTACCTGGTTAAAGGTTTCACAGTGTTACACTCTGGCTTAAATTTGTAGTTTCCCTGTCCAGAACAGCATTTCCAAAATACTGTAGTCAGCTGTTGGCCTATGTCGGCCTAATCTAATTGCTTGGCCAGGATCCCTTCTTTGCTACATTGGTTTTTCTTTCATGCAAAAGGTAGAGTTTAACTATTTTGCAATAATAGCATCAAAAGGAGCTGGTGAACTTTGATCTATCATATTTAAATAGCATTTGTAGATGCTTGGGGAGGATAGTAAAAGTCTTAAGACAATATCAAATTTATTTCCTAAGATCTTAAGATCTCCAGAGCAGAGTTCTCAGATTCATTTGGTGATGCTAAATGGAGCCTTCAGGTAATTATTGATAAATATTCATACCACTCCTTTATTTGGGGCTTTCTAAATCCTCTAGTAGATACATATACTGACATATTCCATCTGATTTTTGTAGTCATTTTTATGTTATTCCAAGAAAATAAGTGAATTTATTATCTTTCAAATGATATTGGCATATAATTTTGCATATGTTAACACAATCACCTTGTAAATACATAAGGATTATTTTTTAGGGATTTACAATTTATGCCAAAACCAGTCTGTGTAATCCTAAGATTCTATCCTTCCTACAGAACATGTAGTAGAAAGAGCAAACCATAAAACCCATTTCAATACTGTCAAACTGTCTAAAGTGTGTTTTGAAAGGTAGAACTATAGCATGCACTTTCTAGAAATGAATTTGGTTTTAATAGCACAGGGCTCTAGGGATCCCTTCGTTGTCTGATTTAGAATGCTAGCCTATGCAGTGTGAAAATTAAAGGTTGAAATAGCTTGGTTATCCATGACATTTTACTTCAGTGTTACTGCTGTAGATATATAATAGATTATTAAAATATTTTTCTTCCAGTGGGATTTTCATTCCTAGTGTTTTGATTGTGATAAGAGCAGTAATCCTTTAACTTTCCCTTTGGGTATAATAAAATTCTTCCAAGTAAATGAGAATCAATCATAGATTTCATATAAGTTGGACAACCGTTAACCACTGAAGCAAGGGGTAGTAATTGACATTGGCATTTCTTGGCTCCCTTTGTCTATTAATTTTGTTTTTCATCTATGTTTGTATTAGTACACAACATTCTTGTTTTATTGAGATAGGATCAATTCCTCTTCTGTGATAATCTGCATAAAACTATTTTCTGAGTACTGATGAAAGAAAGACTGGTTCATTTATGTGAAAACAATACGAGCCAGCATTCCACTGCAGAAGTGATTAACAGCTCGATAGTGGTGGGAGCATCTGAGCAAATATATACAAATTCATTTACACAGGTATATACATGATTTCTTCTGAGGCACACTTCAACAACTGTTGTTTCATAAATCATCTATTCTCTCCCCCCCAAAATTTTGTGAATCTACTGCTTCTTTTTTTATTTTCTGCAGTAAGTAAATCACCATGAATTCTTCATTTCTGATAGTAATTCTTTTTTTTTTTTTTTTTTTTGGCACCAGGTATTGAACTCAGGCCACTCGACCACTGAGCCACATCCCCAGCCCTATTTTGTGTTTTATGTAGAGACAGGGTCTCACTGAGTTGCTTAGTGCCTTGCCGTTGCTGAGGCTAGCTTTGAACTCGCAATTCTCCTGCCTCAGCCTCCCAAAGTGCTGGGATTACAGGTGTGTGCCACCGCACCTGGCTCTGATAGTAATTCTTTAATTAAATACAGCTTCTCTTTTTAAATAGCATGTATAACATGGCTTCCTCCAAAAGGTTGAACCTCAATATACAACTGACTGGAGCATTCTGAGAATTTCTTGGATTTCAAATTTTTAATCTTTAAATATTTACTAAATACTTCAAAAGGACAAGTGAGAAATGACTAGTTTATCATCAACGCTACATATATGAGAAGACAGACATCCAGAGATACAGATAGACAAATGCAAGAAAGGAGAAGGAGAAAGAGAAAGGAGAGATTAATCATCATCACCTTCCTTCTTTAACCACATACATTATTCAGTGATACATGGGAAAATCAAAGAAAATATAGGAAAGCATATATCTTAAGGAACGTATGCATACTCATAAATAATTAAAGATATAAGATATAGGAAAAAAGAAAACAGCTCTACAGTCAATCACACAGCTATGTATGTATGGGTATCTATATATGCATACATGGTTACATAAAATATAATTCATGTACGAACAGAAACATATTAACTATATGAATTAAGCTTCATATATCTAGTTTCCTTCATTCATTCATCCATTCATTTTTCCACTCAGCCACTCCTCCACTCAGCATCCATGATGCATTTACACTAAATGCCTCATGGTAATAGAAGTATTTTTAGTACATGTTGAATGATTACTCTTCTTGTAAATGAACTATTTTCTTGATGTGAGGGTAAGATGGAATATCATTATGGACTGAATATAATAGATAAGAAGCCATCTAGTTTTACCATGCCTAGCTACTTGTAGTTTTTCTCCAAAGGTAAGCTACTGTGAGGATTTTTGTAAATGGATTTTTTTTCTGCTAGCAGACTGCATGTTTTCCCAAGTGTAATTCCATGAGTAACAGTTGGATGGAGCTGATTATATAGGACAAAAATACATCGAATATCCATACTATTCTGGAAATTTGAATGAAGATGCCTGTGTTAGAGATAGAGACTGCAGGAGGCTATTAAGTTGCCATGGTTAAGAATATGGCACTGGACTCAGCCTGCCTGGGCTGGAAACTGGGTCTTTATTTATTTGATATGATCTTAGGGAATGAGAATGTTTCTGGACTTCCACCTGCTAATCTGTATAATAGAAATGATCATAATTACTAGCTTCAAAGGATTATGTGATTGAATGAGATCATGTATATAAATTTTTTATATACATAAAAGTAAATCTACAGCATATATTAGCTATTATTCTATCATTTGATATTATTAATGTATCTGTAACATAGTTAATAAATAAAATATTTATCTTCAAAATGAGTTTTAGAATTTTTAGTTTAGCTATTATTTAGAACACAGATATTCAACATCAATATTAGCTGGACTAGATAGATTTTTATGTAATAATAAATGACTGGTTATATATTTTTAAGAGAACATTATAGGCAAGATGTTGTGATATAAGGATTTATTTCTATATAGATGACTTACAACAGTACTTTCTTATTTTTCAACTACCAAAATTATATTTTCATTATAAAATATAAAAAGAAATTCTAAAAAGAAAATAGTTAAAAATGATTACTCAATTTTTTTTGTGGTTATCTTAAAATGACTTTGTAATTAAACTCCTGTATTGACCTATCTAGAATTATTTCAAAAAGTAGGTTGCAAGTAGAAATGAGTGGTTAGGATCTGTTGAGAGAGAGTGTACTCCCAATAATTAGGTAGAAAAATAAACCAGTGAAATTCTACATGTATTTTAATGTTCAATTCAAACATTATAGACACTTGGAAATTTTCTCTAACTGCCTCCTTTAAATTTTGCTGTTTCTTCCTCTCTATTTCCATAACACAGTGTACATGCCTTTTTTATAGCACTAATAGCTCTTTTTCATATACCTATCTGCCGACTTCAAGGACAGAAATTAATCATGTCTTAACAGGTTTTCTAGCTCCAGCTCCTTAATGGGCTTTGTATCTCCAGCTTCTGAAATTTCCTCTAACTACTTTCATTTAAGAACTTGCTATTTCTGTTCTACTGCAGCAACACAGTATACATACCTCTTTTATAGTGTTCATGGGTCTTTTTCCTGCTCCTACTTTCCAGACCTCAAGGACAGAGATTAATCATGTTTTAATGGGCTTTGTAGCTCCAGTTACTTGCTTATTCATGTAGTGTGCATGCTTTTCTCTTTTTTTTATATGAAGTATTTGGAAATACAATACATAGCAATATAAAATAATATTATAATGGACAATTCCTATATTAATACAATGTATCAAATTTAATGTGTAAAGGACACATGCCTTAATGAGATATAAAAAAATTACAAAGAAATACTTGGGAAAAAATGTTCCTTAGTTTTTGAGAAATATCAAGCATTCATATTGAAATTGGAGAAAAGAAAGAATATTTTTCTAGTGATCTCTTTGGTAGATTTGTTTTGTATCATATACTTGCAGGAGGAAAAAATGGGGATGCAGTGCATCAAACTTTCTGAGATGTTTCAAGGCAATAACTTAGACATTTATACAATGTCTTGTCTCCACTGTGTATAGAATAAATTGATACCTGACACATCCTTGATAAAGCTAAAGGGCAACTATGTAATCTGACATCCATGAACGCCTGGAAGATAAAAGAAAAACTAAGCTTTTTATATGCTTGAAGCCAACAAAGTAAAAAATCATGTTGTTTTGGTAGTAGCCTCCCATGATAGAAATGTTAAAACATGGAATAAGTTTACCATGAACAAGGTATGGCAAGGAGAGAGAGATCTAGTTTGGTCATTTCTCGTCTTGCCTAATTGTTTGGCCTGAGAAGGATGGAATTCTTAAGAAAAAGAAGAGAGTCTTTTAGATATTGAGAGATGTGTTATACAAGCTGTACCAACATCACCAGATCTGAGGAGAGAATATCACAGCAGGTGAACTGCAGAAGAATCCTCAACAAAGTTAAGCCTTTTCTCTCTGTTTTCTCACTATTCTCTGTCTTCTCACTATTCTCTGTCTTACTTTCCATAGGAAAACAGAAGGATATTTAGCAAGTATGTTAGGGTTGTGCTAAAGTAGAAAAAAATGTAGATCAACCAACCTTTTCTTATTACGTGAGTCTTCCATCTTGTAGCTGATTCAAGCTGGAGAAGAGAAGGAGATTATCCCAAATCAACTATTCTATCCAGTATTTAAAACAGAACTAGATTTGTTCTTATATTAACAAGGTTGAGACTGAAGTACCATTGTAATATTAGAGAATGAACCAGGAAAGCAAGATTACCCTCACAAAATATAACTTAAAAAGCCTATTTTAGATTTTATTTTATTGTTTTGTGTTTCTAGGGATTTACCCAGGACCTCATACATGCTAGGCAAGTACTCTACTAGTGAGCTATACCTTCAGCTCTTAAAAAATTAAATGTCCTTAGAGAAAAAAAGTAGTATTAAGTTTTTCTGTTTTTTTTTTTTTTTTTTTGTACTGAGGATTCAACTTAGGGGTACTAGACCACTGAGCCATATCCCTATCCCTATTTTTTGTGCTTTATTTAGAGACAGGGTCTCACTGAGTTGTTTAGTGCCTCACTGTTACTGAGGCTGACTTTGAACTTGTGATTTTCCTGTCTCATTAAGTTTTAATTTATCATGAGTCTATGGATTCAGCATAGAATGAAAGTAGAATCCATAGGTGAAAGAAACATGAAAATATAAAATTAATAATTTTAAATTTGTCATAAAACTCATTCCATAATGTGATGAATAGTTAGATCAAAAGCTTATATCTCTGGGATAACAGGTTTGCGTGATTTCTAAATAACAGAACCAACATTGTAATGGTGTGTTCTAAGAGAAAGTCCATTAATTAAAAAATGAATAATGTCTAGGAAGGTCAATAAATAGATCAAGAACTATGAGTAGTTCATCATGTATGTACTTTGTATTTCTAATAAATGTCTTCTTATTTCAGTGAAAAGTAAATAAATTATTATTTCATTTAAAAAAAACAAAGCTACTAGGTCTAATGCAATGGTAGAATATATTTTTATAGTTATATCTCAAATGTTGATATAACTAAATGGTTGAGGTTTCACCCTATTCCCAAGAAGTAGCATTCCCAATTGTGAGATAGGACAGGCTATAGTCTCTATAAGAAATTATTTATGATTTCCACAATACAGAGATTATCAAGATTTTTGAGTTTTAGGACCCAGATTTGTAAAGATCTTTCTTATGTTAGTTTTTCTGGGAAATAGGCTTGAGACAGAGATTGTCATATATTATCATTTATTAAAGCATTTTCTCAGCAACATTTCTGTTGAGAAAGTAAAGGAAGCAGGACTGGAAAGAGGGACATAGTGAATTGTGATGCATACACAGGGGAGGAATCAGCTTACTTTATAGAGAGCTAATAAGTTGGATGGCCTTTCAGAGTTGGCCCAAATTGAGGCCAAGGGGGATATGCCTTTGTACATTCAGATACCATCAACAATAAGGACTGTGCTACGGTTTGAATTTGATGTGTCCCCCAAAAAGTTCATGTTAGATGATTCCAGAATGTTCAAAAGTGAAACGATGAGATTATGAGAACTGTAATTGAATCAGTGGGTTATTGCATTTGAATAGTTAATAATTCAAAACAATTACTCTACAGGATGATAATTGTAGGCAAGTAGTGTGTGGCTGGATCAGAAAATAGGTTACTGGGGGCTTGCCTTTGGGGATTTTACATTTGGTCCTGGGCGTGCACTCTCATGCGTGCGCTCTTTCTCTCTCTGACTCTTGGGTGTCATGAGCTAAGCATCTTTTCTCACGCTCTTCTGCCATGATGTTCTGTCTTACCTCAGGCCCAGAACTCTGGAGTTGGGTGACCATGGACTGAACCTCTTAAACCATGGGCCCAAAATAAACTTTTCTTGCTCGCTATTTTGGTCACAGTAATGAAAAACTGAATAACACATGTTGCTATCAGAAAGAAGGAATACCTGGGTGAGGAAATTTCCTTCAGGCAAAGTCAAGGCTGTATAGTTCTTGGAAACAGCTCAGCTTTGACCTTCAGCAATAACATTTATAGCTACTATGAGTGCCTTGGTCCTGAAGGAAGCACTTCATAGTAGAATCCATGACAAGATATAATGGTTTTAGGGTCAATATTTACAAAGAAAATATTACCAATCAACTCATATAGCCTTTTAAATATAGTTATTATACCACACTTTAAATAATACATTTTATTTTTTTCATATTTAATTTATTTATTTGTTCTATTTAAGCTTACATGATAACAGAGAAAATAACACATTTTCTTGAAGAGGTTTCAAAGATCAGGTAGTTTTCAGCTACAACTCTAAGCAATACCAAATTCTCTGGCATGTTATATAAAATATTTGGAATTGAGTCAATCAGTTTTTTGAAGATATACCAAAAGTTAATGATTATGGTTTTAGAGTAATTCAAGCTAAGTTAGACTCTCAAAATAACTAATTATAGTGTTGGCTATATGATCTGGTGTGGCCAACTTCAGTGTTTAATTATAATGAAAAAAATAGCATCAGCAGTGAGAACAAATTACTTACATTTCCACTCTAGCAGCTTTGATATGTGCATTTACTTTATCTCACATCACATTATCTAAGCATCTGGTTCAAACATCATGATTAAAAACTGTCTATAAGATTAATAAGAACATAACTCTATTTTATATTACTTGATGCATTCCTTTTACTCATATGTTTCATAACATTGACTCTTGTAGTTAAAAAAATGACCTGAGTTGTTATTAATATCTCCAACAAGATATCAATATTAAATTCATATTATCCAACATTGAATGCCATGTAATTTGTAACCAGTTGTGCTTCATAGAATAAGCTGGTTTAATGTCATTCCCCTATGACATCTCTATCAGACTGGGAGGATAACAGTGATTTGGTGTGGAATAGCCATGCTTGAAAAATCACTGCTCTTTCTAGTGAATATTGGCCTGAAAAATCTGTACTTGGAATTTGTAATGATAGAACAGAACACTGTGGATGAAAGAATCAAAGGCCTATAATTTCAGATAATGGCCTTTAGGAAAACTAGGATGATTAGGACTTTCTGTCTAGGGAATGATACACTGATTGAGTTAGAGTATCCAAGGTTATAAGATTCAAGAATATAACATTAACTGCAAAAGTATTTTGCTTGTAAAAAAATCCTTATTTGAAATTTTTGAATAATTACATTTGAAAAGTGTCATCACTCATCCAATCAGAAAGGTGTTTGGAAAATGCAAAATTTGGGGTCATTTTTCTCATATACAATATAAGAACAATGGAAGTTGAGGCTATTAGCTAGAATCTAGGATTCCACAGCATTGCCAAATATATATCACATCTCAAAAAATTTCCTTGCCTTGAGCTGACATTTGGATTGAGTTTGCCCCACAATGATTGAATGTTCCTGATATTTTGGAGGATATAAAATGTTTAAGGTAGAATTTAAACTTGATCTAAGTTTTAGTAAGTTTTTAAAAATTCCATAGGACATGTTGTCTCACTAAAGTGGAAAATAATTTACTGTACTTTTTATTTTGTTTTATTCTTTTGTTCACAACTGTGTTTACCCACTTATAGGCAAACCATAAGCCTGACTTTTACCCAAAAGGAGCCTTCTTCATTTTATGAAAGGGAACTGATGAAGCACTATGAAAGGGAACTTTGATTTTTTCTTTCCTTGAGAAAACTGAATACAATTTCAATAACTCTCCAATAGGATTCAATGTAGGATAATGATTGGAGTTTTAAAATCAAAGGTTGATAGTAATAAAGAAGCTGTTTAACTAGCTGCTCAGTCTACGTCTCATCTAGTTTTTGAATATATTAAAGATTAGACAAAGAAGAATGATGGGAAGGGAAGTAGGGATAAGAAAGACCATGAAATGAATATAACATGACTTTCTTATGTACATGTATGAATGAATAAACCACAGTGAATCTCCTTATAATGTACTGTGGCTGTAACAAGACTGGGATCCCATAGAATAAGGATAAGACATACTCCATGTCTGTATAAATATGTCAAAATAAATTCTACTGTCATGCATAACTAAAAAGAACAAATAAATAAACAAATAAATAAATAGGTCTGACCTTAGTACTGTCTTCAACTTTGCTAAATTCAGCTTCATGCATTCATCTAAAAGTATTGAGTTCAAGCTTAAATTAACCAATTTATATATTAGATAGTTGGTGTAGCAGTTTGTAGTTTATATATATGCTATCTGAAATTCTTAAGAGTGGATAGGAACCATTTTAAATTGTGAAGAACCTAAATTTGAAGAACTGAGTTTTTTTTTTAAAGTTGATTATTGAATGAGAGAATCATGAATTGTCTTTTTAAAAACTAGGAATATCTATGTCTTCACTACCAGACATATTTTTGTTATAATATTTCACCATTACCCTGTGCCAGGAAGTATAATGCTGCAAATTAATACTTTCAATTTATTTTAAAAGTATTTAAAGCTATCATATTTGGTGGAGTTTTGGGAAATGCTTATATTCCTTTGAGAAACTATGGGAATACCCTGGTTTTGTATTCTTCTATAGAACCTTCACAGGCTTCTATAGATATCCAGTGTGATTAACTTTGTGCTCATTCTTACTGATTTATAACGTTATCAGGAAACATTTGGCAATAAATTAAATTTTGGAAACACATTCTATTTGGAACATGTTAGTCTGCACATTAGTAAGCTCCCAATAATTCTCCACTTAGTCTTTCATTGATCTCATTAAGACGCTTCCAGAATATTTGTTTCAAGTTTCATTTCATTGCAGAAAAAAACAGAATTCTTTACCTCATTTTTATTACCTCTTCTAGCTTCACAAAATACATCTTGGCTGTTTTAACCACATAGAACAATATGTCAACTACATTCAGGTTCAAAGATTTCTTCCTTGTCTTTAAAAAGAGGCAGAAGAAGATAATAAAAACAGTATGATTTTAATATGAAGAAATACTCTCAATTGTATTTATTCTAAATCATAGAAATATTTACTTAGAAAATAAAAATATATATTCTAAAGCTGTCAAAAATTATAAAATTTTGTAAACTATGAAGAACCTTGCTCTCATATCAAACACTTCATTTATCTATGCACTTGAGGTATTAACACTAAATATTTCCCATTTGTTATTACAAAATTTGTATGGGCATAGGGCATGTCTATGGTTCCAGGTTTTAAAGCACATACAAAATTATCATTTTAAAAATTATTATATAACTGATTTCACTTAATTATATATATTTGATAGTTTTATGTTAATATGCATACATCTTCTTTATTTTTAAAGTTATGTAATAGTTTGTTATATGAAAGTAACATAACAAGCCATTTATGAATGAAATTATCCCATGTTTAATATTATTTTAAATACTGATGTAATGAGCAATCTTGTTCATGTGTCTTGATGGACTTCTGTGAATTTATTTTTACAGCAGTTTTACAAGATAAATTGATGACACAAGGAATAGACATGGAATTTACAAATATTGACAATTATTCAAGACACCCTCTGAAAAAGCTATTCTTTCCTACATTTCAACCACAAAACACCAGATGCTTGTTCCTTTATATCTACTTTAAGATTTTTTTTTAAATTTGGGTGGGTAAGAAGTGGTGCAAAGTAGATTTTAATAGTATCTCACTAAAAGAAAAACCATTAGTACTCAGAGTCAATATATTTTCTTCTCTTCTTCCCATTTTTTTCCTTTCTCTTCTAGTTTTTCTTCACCATCGTCTTCTTTTCTAAATTTTGTGTATAGTCTAGAATTTTTTTAATGGATATATTTAATTATATTTTTCTTTTCAATGTATTTTAACTTTATTTACTTATTTGTACTTGTTTATATATTTATGATAATCATAAGTCATCTATTTTTAAAAAGTAGAAATATTAGTAGTTTCAGCGTATATTTTTTAAAAAATTTCCTCTGAATTTACCATGCAAAATACAACAATAATTAAATATAGAAAATGGCTTGAAAAAGAAAAAAGAATGCAGCTATAGTATTGGATAGTTATTTTGTCTCTTTTGGTAATAATTTCAATTTGATTTGAATATCTCATCACATCATGACACACATACACACACACACATATTTGATATTTTCCTCAGAGATTCTCTGAAATATGGAGAAGAATCTCCATGCACAAAAAAAAAATAATAGTTCAGGCTGCCTTTACATATTTATTTGAGATGATGCCTAAGAAAAATAATGGAGTGAGAATATTAAAAGCATTATATTATTATTAAGGTGGTTATTTTATATGTGTATAAGATTTGATGAAAAAAAAGCAAAGAGAAGTCAATATAAAAGTAATGATAAATTAAGTTCAGATTTGAACTCAATAAAATTATATTTTGAAGTCTCAAGAGGTTTAATCAAGTTCTAACATTTTAAATAATCAGGTTAGATTAAGTTGCAAATTAAACTGGACAGTTTAGTACTCTCTTAAGTTTAATTTATTCGGTATTATAATTTAAGGGTAAATGTTTGAAAATGTACTGCTTGAATGTCTAATTAAATGTGATCATTTACCTGACAGATAAATATCCTCTTGCCACTTGGCACACGCAATAGTGCAAATTGTAATAAATATGTATACTGGGCTTTCTGTTATTATTTTTCTCAAGTGCTGATATAGACTAGTTAAGAACATAACACTTCTGTGTTGCTTAGTATTATATTGGAATAATGCAGATTGCATTCTCTAACTGGGAATGTAAGCCAGTAATTGAACCATGCACCTAAGCAATCATTCTTGATTAAAGTTTGCACTCCCCTCAACAATTGACTAGTCATTAGTGAGACTGCTAATCTCTTAAATGAAAAAGATGTTTGAATTCAACTTCTCTCAGTAAATAGGTTTGCATTGCCAAGCCAATTCTGGGAATCTTTACAAAAGGTTTAATGTTGCATAAACTTGCCCAGTTAAAGATACATTAAAATGAAACTTTATTTTTCCTTCAATAGAGATACTTTGCTTAACCTTATATTTATTTTGAAATGTTAGCAAACCTTCCAAGAAAAGCAGATCATCTAATTCTGTAGGACTATTTTATTCTGGGTATTGGAAAGAGAAAAGTTATCATTCACAAAGCGCAAGATCTTGAGGGAAATGATTCTTAATATGGACATCTATTTCATTAGTTAATTATTTCAATGTTTTATGCCTTTACTAAGTGCCTATTGGGGGCCTTGATGCATTTTTCCTTGTCTACTTTGTGATGATAGTTTCACAGTGCCTGTATATATCATAACCTACCTTGATGAACATTTTCAATATCTTCAATTTATTGTAAGTTTCAATAAGGATGTAAAAGTATGTATAATGATATCTTTCCAGTTGTTTTATTTTTAAGTTCTTATTAGCACATTATAGTTATATATAACATTGTGCTTCATTCTGACATAATCATACATTCATGGAATATAATTTGCTCAGTGGTAGTCCCTAGTACCTCCTTTTAACCTATTCTCCCTCCCCCTGTTCCCTTTCCCCTTGTTTTAAATCAGAAACACAATTTTCTCAAAAACCTTATAGAAACAATTATGTATATTGTTAGGAGCATAGCTCAGTAGTAGTGTGCATATCTAGCATGCATGAGGTCCTGGATGTGAGCCCCAACACCACTAAAAAGAAAAAAAAGAAACAGTGATGAATAAATAGATATTGTATACATTTACATTTACAATTGAAAGCAAGGATGCCCATGAGACCTTTTCCCCTGTACCTTGTGATGCTCCCTGAAACAACTCTAATGAATCCAAGGTCTTTTTTCAGTGAGGAGCATTTATATATTATATTACTTTGTTTGCAGAGGACATAAAACACAATATTTTTGTGGCAATATTCCCAATAATATGCATTGATATATTTTGAGATTTTAAGGTCTAACTTCAAACTCTGGCCTAAAACTCATTTATAAAAGACATCATTTTGCAGTACCTAATGTATGACTAACATGATCCTTAACATTTTATATGGATAATAGAAAAATTTATAAGTACTGTGTAAAAAATAATCCTCCCTTCTTCTTTTTCATAGATTAAAAACCAAAGATCTTGACAGGTTGTTTGATGTGCCCACTCTTATGGGTAGTAAATGACAAATAGAATTCAATCTCTATCTCCTATAAATCCTCCCCTGTGACTTGGATACATATTAAGAGATTTTAACCTTACAAAGACACAAGATACAGACACATAGAATATAGGAGTTGAAGGTAACATTAGAAATAATACTCAGACTTTTCAACACATGAAATTTAGGTCAATAAGATGTCTGATCTAAGGTCCTGCATGTCATGGTGGAGTTATCCTGGTTTTCTTCTCTCACTCTCCAGTCATTCAGTATAAGCAATGTATAAAGTGGAAAATCCTTGATTGTGACTTTTTGCCATGGTTGTGGTCTTCAGTGGAGTTGTTTTCCTGAAATAACAGTATCAAACTGGGCAGTTTTCATTTTCCTTTTCCATTCTCAATTTTTTTCTCCTGTCTTCTGTATCATCATTGCTTTCAATTGCTCCTGCAAAAATTAAGAGTTATCTTTTAAAATTGTATTGTTAGTCTTTGTTCAAAACTTAAATTCATTTAAAGCAAAAATATGCATCATATAGATATGCTATTATGTCTCACCTTACTAATAATTCAGCCTATATTTTCTCTACCATATTAAGTAGTGCTAAGTAACACACAGAAATTACACTCAGACACAAACTCACACAACCCCCCTACATACAGCTTTTTCTCTTATGAATGTATTACTCTATTATTTTCAGCTGTCATTATGTATTAGAAGTTTAATATTGACAAATTTATTGGGATGAATGTATTATCAAAGTAGAAAAACTGGATTTTCAGAACATGTTCATACGTATCTAACCCAAAGCTAACAAAGCTAAACACCGCCCACCCCCCCACCTTGATCAACTCAATGCAGAAATGTAGGCTTTAAGCAAAGATGTGGAACAGCAGAAATAACCAAGGGGATTTTTTCCAGAGCACATAATAGGGAAGCATCCCAAAATATTGATCTCAAAACACAATGGAACAACACATTGATTGATTAAGAAGTAAAGTTAGAAAGCCAGAGAACAGAGAGATATCAGTCATCACAAAGAAACAGGCCACATCTTAGAGAGATGTTTACAGCAAGGTTGTAAAGATGAAAGTGCAGGAACATTTTAAGGTGAAACCGAGGCTATTTCACCAAATAATCTTACTTCCAAAGTATAAAGCAAAGAACAAAGTTTTGAGGAAAAGCATCAGGAGTGAGAAAAAGTGTTAAATTGGGTTTGTCTTTCAACAGTGAGGACTTGCAAAACACCCAGTCCCTCCCACTAGGTCTCAGTTGTTTACACATACATTAAAAAGCTAGGCTACATCAGTTCTAGTTGTAGGGACTTCCATGAATCAAGTCCCCAGAGCTCTCTTAAAGAGGACCTATATCATACAACTCAAAGGGTTGCTTCTAATTGTAAAATACCAGTGTGTTTCCCAGGATAAGTTCAAGTTACACATTTCTTCATCAGGGAGTACTCAAGCCACCTAGATAACAAAAGAATATGATAAATTGACTTTAAGAAATGGAAATGCACTCGGGCACCATATCCTCGATACCTTAGTCAAATGCCTGGCACCACCACCCATCCTCTCACTAAATACAGAAGCCTGGCACCCATCCTAGTTCCTTTCCTTTTTCTCCTTCCTCATCCAATATCACAACTAAACACTTAAATATAAGCAGTGACCAAGTCCTGAAAATGATACCCACTTACCTCTGAAATCTGTATAGCCCCCAAATCACAAAGCTAATGCCAAGGTCATGAACCCACAGTTGTTTGCCTGAACTGGTAAAATAATCTTCCTCCTGCTGGCTTTAATCTTTAAATCTAATTCTGTGCTCAGAGAGATATCTTCCTAGAAGTCAAATTTACCTCAGAAAAAACTATATTAAACCCCACTAGGGCTCTCCAATTTTTAAAGTCACAGCAGATGATATGATAATGACAAATCATGTGTGGTTATTGAGCATGTTAAATGTGGTTGGTTCCAAACAGCATGACCTATAAATGTAAAATATACATCATATTTCAAAGACTTAGTAGTGACTAAAGAATGAAAAATATGATATTTTTAATTTGGAATTATCCCTTGATTTATGAATACTTTAGAAATATTGAGTTAAATAGGGTATTAAAATTAATTTTGCCTTTTTCTTTTACTATTTTTAAGTGTGCCTTCAATTTAAAAACATCACATGTGGCTTACATAATATTCTACTTCACAGTGCATGTTTATAAAGCTAGCAACATACGTTGGAACCAAGTTAAAAATGGAAAAAAGTAATACTTGTTGATTCAAAAAGCAAGAAAAATTTCCTGTTATAAATATTGAAACTTTTAAATTTTCTTCCATAATCTCTTTTCAACTTGCAATAATGTTTCTTATTTGATACTCAACATTACATTCCCTTCAGCATGTACATTGGTACTGATGAGAAAGGACCAATGAAGATCCTTACATGAGCTCCTTTGAGTGAGTGGTATACAGCCCTCTAGTTGCTAGGTTTCCCATCCTGACTGTTGCTTTCATATCCATGAAGCTAGTCAAATACCCTGGGCCATCACTTATCAAACTGCACATTTTTGTGTTAAAAAATCCACTGCTTCAATATCAACATTTTGATGTTAGAATAGTACATATCAGGAAAAAGTAATTCAATGTTAGTGTACATATTGACTAGTGAGACATGAATACTGTTTTATAACCCTTTTGTATCACTTGTGTATTGGTATGTATATATGTGATCATGAAATAAAAATATATATTTTATGTGAGTTGTGCCCCTAAAAGTTTGAAAACTCCTGAAGTATGTCACATAGGGCCCTTTATAATTCTGCCTCTGCAAGTTTCTTTTACACTAACATCATTAAATTTCAGTCATAGTTTTGTTTACTGAATAAGCCATGCTATGGTTTGGATGAGAGATGTCCCCCAAAAGCTCACATAAGAGACAATGTAAGAAGGTTCAGAAGAGAAAGATTGGGTTATGAGAGTCTTAACCCAATCAGTGAATCAATCCTCTGATAGAGATTAATTAAGTAGTAACTGAAGTGGTCCGGTGTGGCTGGAGGAGGTGGGAATTGGGTGTGGCTTTGTTGTATATATTTGTATCTGCCAAGTGGAGACACTCTCTGCTATCTGATCATCATGTAAACTGGTTCCCTCTGCCATACTCTTCTACCATGTTGTTCAGCCTCACTTTGAGCCCAGAGGAATGAAGCAGCTTGTCTATGGACTAAGACCTCTGAAACTGTGAGCCCTCAAATAAACTTTCCCTCCTCTAAAAATTGTTCTGGTCAGATCCTGTAATCACAGCAGAGAAAAAGCTGAGAAAAACAAACCATATTCTCTGAACTGGTCTACATATTACTTTTGCTGAACTTTTCCTTATTGTCCCAGTTCAGGTGGTGAAGTTTTAATTATATTTTTTAAATACCTAGCTAAATGCCATCTTCATGAGTTTTCCTAGATACCCTTCTTCCAATAAATGCTTCATCCTTTCCCTCTCATGACTGTTTTGAAGAACTCTTTTCGTAGATCTTTAATAGTTGGAGGTAGGTGATAGAAAGCCAGTCCCTAAAATTTGAAAGGTATTAGGGTACAAGTGACCTTTTCCATCCAGTTCTGTCACACTGAATTTATTTGCACACAGGAACCCAATATTCAGACAACTCACTCATTGAGCTTAGAAAATTTTGACTTTGGGTATTTTCAAAACACTTTGTGAAAGATTACCCAAGTTAAATATGATGATATTTCCAAAGGCAGAGTTTAGAAACCAAAACTCTTTGAACTAATTTTATTTACAATCAAGGCATTGGTACTGAGTGTATCAGACATATACAAAGCCAAATAGATTCATATATCCATTAATACTGGGAGAGGATAGAATATATCTTTAAGATATTTTAGACAGTCAATAATACTGAATATTACTAATCTCTCTAAAGAGAGCCAAATTTCTTGTATTCCTTATCTAACAAGTGATTAATTTCACTAATGAAAACCCATTTATTCTTATGCTAAATAGCAAAGTCACTTATGTAAATCATGACAATACTGAGCTCATATCATAGCAAGGATTCCTAAAAGAGCTTTAAGTATTCTTTGTCATTGAGATACTTCAAAGTTAGATACCTGATTAATTTTTTCTGGCTTAGATCAACAAAAGCTTTTCTATGCTACTATTCAGCATTTATATATTTATACATGCACATACATGTGTGAGTGTGTGTATGCATGAAACATGTTCTTAACATATAGATGAATGCAAGTGACACAAAATATCCACTTCATAAATATCATAAAATTTAAGTAGGTGAATCTCAGTAATTCTTTAGCTTTATCCTGTCTCTTCTGTCTGTGCATTCTTTGCTAAACTTTCTTTGCATTCATGCTAATGAGCAGTCACTGCCTCTTTTCATTTGAAAAGAAAATTTTAAATTTTATATCAACATGAGATGTCATGTGCAATGCAGATAGGTGAGGATAATTTCGGTAAAATTTTTTAGCAAATTGCTAAGTTCCAAAACTTGCCTAATATGAGAGTGCAGATTTACTAGACTATGCTGGCACAATGGATTTAGCAGATGCACAGGCTCTCACACAAAGAGCTCCACTAGGTAGTTACATTTTTTATGAGAAATATTGAATCAGAGCTATGATAAGAGTAAGAATTTTAAAAGTGCATTATGGAGAAAAAGAACAGCTATCTCTCAGGAAACCATGAAGCAGAGCCCCACTTGGACTAGTTTCTCTCATGGAAACAAAGCCTGAAATCAGATGACCTCTACCATTATCTTTCAAGAAGTTCTGCAGCCACAGGTGCACCAGAAGGTCTTTTGTCTGCAGAAGATCCACAGAATAAAAACATAGTGTATTGCAAAAAGGGTGAGGATGGACAAAATCATTAAAATAATTTCACCCACAAAAATAATACCTGTACACATGTAAACAGAAGCTGTGCTAGGTTAACAGAGATCCAAAAGCTGTTCCCTACATCAGAATAGCAAGCACAGACCAGCCACAGCAAGACTTTGACTGCTCAAGAAGATATGAGAGCCTGGTGACAATGATTCGCTGAAATATAGGTACATAGGAAAGGCAATAGGTGAATGAGGAACTTGAATATTGAAATAAAGCTCATAGCATTTCTGTTTCCAAAACAAATGCAATGTAATGCTGGAAATACTTGAAGCTGATTGTGCACTGAAGATAACTGAAGATAACCAAAGCACAATGAAACACAAGCCCTTGGCCAGACGGATTCAAGCACATTTAACTACCTAGCAGAAGGTCAGTGAGGAAATCATTCAAAACAAGACAATGAAGCAATATACATACCATAGAGAATATCAATGAAACCAAAGCCAGGTTCATTGAAAGGACCACAAAAATCAGACCAATGAAAGGAAAACCAAAAGACACAAATTACAACATCAGGATATAAAGGATGGGGTTTTACAGGTTCTATGGACAGTTAAAACAAAAAGGAAACAAAACAGTAGAAAATATAAAATACACATAAATTTAACAAAATATGTGGAAGTTTTGTCAAAAATATAAAAGAATAATGAGAATAATCAAATACAACCTACATAAACTGAGAGTTTATAAATATGCCCTTATATAGTCAGTTGACTTAAATTGTGGAGTGATTTCAATGAACTATAGAGTTTTCAACAAATTGTGCTGGAAGGTCTAACACATGAAAAATATAAACTTTGGCATATTCCTCACATCATGCAAAAAAAATGCCTCAAAATGGATTGTAAACCTAAGTATGAACATGAAGCTATACATATATTTTTTTTAAATGACAGGAAAAATCTTTGTGATCCTAGCTTAGGAGAGATTTCTTATATACAAGTAAAAATAAAGAGAAATGGTAAGTTAAACTTCATCAAAATAAAAAATTTCAACTCTTTGAAAGATAAATAGAATATACAAATCCATAAACTGGAAGAAAGTGTTTTCAAAACCAAAAATGATGAAAGATCACTTCGTACACTTTATGTAAAATTTGAACAATGAAATTTTTTACATTGAAATTTTTATTTTATATGTGGTGCTGAGAATCGAACCCAACGCTTCACGCATGCTAGGCAAGTGCTCTACCACCAAGCCACAACCCCAGCCCAATAGTGAATTTCTTTATATTACTTATAGGTCTCTGTTAATAGCATGTAACATAGATTAATTATAACACAAAATATTAATTCTGTTTAGGAATCATATTTAAATTTGAGGAGTAGGAGACGGAAATTTTGAAATCTCCGTTGATATTGAACATTATTCTTTTATTTTAAAACACATCTATATCATTAGTAGTAGTATTAGTAGTAGTAGTATAATTGTTGTTATTATTTGTTGAATTGAACCCAGTTTCCTCTACCACTGGTTTCTCTTTCTGATCCCAGTCTATTTGTGTTTTGTCAGAAAAGCCACACATCCCAGTAACTTTTTAACAGAGCCCCATTGACTCTGCAAACAAGTAAAACATTTAATTCTAGAGAGTTTTATTTTTTGCACTTTGGTCAATCATTATTCTGGATCATTGACCACAAAGCATGGAGTCATCTCTAGGCTGCCTCACTTTCTTCCTTGAATAAATAATTCTAGCAGAATTATAAATATTGGCGTGGGGAAAATTACCACAGGTAAATAACAGTAAACACACAGAGGTCTGGGCACTGCTTGCTGTGAAGTGTCAGATTTGACATACAATAATCTTGGAAAGAGCTTCTTTCTGCTACTATTTTCAGATTGTTGGAAAATCTTAACTGGTTTCAGACTCTGAATCTGATACTAGAAATTAAATGAGAGTAGATAACCAGTCCAGCTTTACAGCCAATTTTAAGAATCACTTGCTGCAGTGAAGATGCCAAGTATGTTTGGATTTAATTATTCAATACTAAGAGATCTGATTATTCATAATAATCAAATTCTAGTAAAACTGTACATTGCTTTGTATAAACATGTCAGTAGAAAAAGGAGTTAGATCTAGAGGTAATCTCAGAAGTCCTTGCCAAGTAGTTCTCTATGACATACATAAGATGTCCTTATCAGAGGTCTTATTGTCTTCAAGGTGCTGTGCCATAGGTAAACATATTCCCAGATCACTGCCTCTGATGAGGACAACCACTTCTTTGCCAACACTGTATATTGGAGGAAACGTATGGAACTTGTCTTTTCTTCTGTACTCTTCATTCTTTCAAGCTTTCTGAAGGTCTCTGGGTACCCGCTACATCGGAAGGTGATGACAGGGCCCTGCTCCTATTCTTCATCAAGTTTACTTCATGCAAAACTGTTCTGGAAAATTCTTAGGAACACCAAATTCCCACTAGCTTCTCTTTCATTCCATAGGCTGTAACCCTCCCTGCCTAGCACACACATACACGCTCTTCTCAATACTGACTTAGAACTGGATCGGATTGATTAATTTCTAGAATGTGATCTCATTTGTTTGGCTTCTTTCCAGGGACTGATGCTTATTCTGTCATTGTTTCAGCTACCATTTCATTCATTTTCTCTTTAAGTTTTGGTTTTGTCCCTATATGCTCCTATAACACTGGTGTCCTATGTTGGGAAAGTTATACTAGGAGCTTCCACATGAATTTAAAATCATGACAATCGCTGATAATGTCAATGTGTCCTTGTTACTTAGAGAAAAGTGTAATAAATGAAAATCTATGCTTTGCCATTTTGTTCAGTGTTTTGTCTACTCTAAGAAAACCAGATTGCATAGTAAATTAAGAAGAATAATATATTCAACATAAACACATAACATATCAACATAAACATATATCATTCAACATAAACATATAACACTTCATTTTCTATAAAATAGTGATTTTTGTTTGAGATACTTGCTTTTGAGGTAGTGGTGGCAAACAACACAAACAATTAAAGTAGTTGGCAGGGATAGCAGAAGAGCTTCCATTGCAAGATGTAGGTTCAACATTTTATCACTGTTATGCTCATTTTAAGTTGTTTTTCTATATGTGTTATACAAAAAAAAAACAATTATTTTCAAATAACTTGACTCACATAAAAGTACATAATTTTTGTGTGCCCTTTTATATGAGTTTCCCTGATGATAAAACTTATATAACCAGAGTAAAATTGTCAAAACGAAAAAATCAACAATGAATAAAACACTGTTAATACTATATAAAAATTAGTAAAATATTATCAACTAAACTGCAAGCATTGTTCACATTTCATCAGTATTGCCAGTATTACACTCTTTCTTCATTCTTTTACTTTTCTCTCTCTCTTCTCCCTTCCTTTTATCTTTCTGTATCCTTTCTGTATAGTTCTATGTAATTTTATCATATGTGTAAATGCATATGTAACCATGAGTACAAAGGAGCTACAGAACGTCTCAATCTACTGAGGGAAGCTCCAGCTTCCAGGTATATGGTCTAATTCCCCATTCAACTGTATCCCTATTAACCAAACATCTAATCTCCATCATCAAAATCTTGCCACTTTGAGAATGTCATATAAATGTAATCATGCAGAATGCAAATTTCAGAAATGAGCATTGTCTTCTACTCAGCATAATGGCTTTGAGATTTTTTAAGCTGTGGTGTATATAGTTTATTTCTTCATTACTGAGTGATATTCTGTTATTGGACAAACCACAGTTTTTTCATTTATTTACTCTTTGAAAGACTTTAGGAAGTTTCTAGAGTTTTGGCTATCATGAATAAAGTTTCTGTGGAGTTAATTTTTAGGTTTTCAATGTAAACATAAATTTCTATTTCTCTATAATAAATGCACAAGAAAGACTGCTCAATAGTGTGGAAAGTTTATGCTTAACTTCATAAGAAATTGCCAAAGAATTACCTTAGGAATTTTTCACATTCACACCAACAGTGAATGAATATCCTCACAGCTCTGCAACGTCTTCAGCACTTGGTATTGGCAGTAGCATTTATTTTATCCATTAACATAGGTATGAAGTGATATCATGGTTTTAAATTTATCTAAAGCCTAACAATGTTGTATAGGTTTTCGTGTGCTTCTTTGCCATTTATATCTCATTTTTAAATAAGTATATCTTTATTATAAATATTTCATCCATAAATGCCTTGAAGTGCAGTATTGAATAATGAGTAAGATATTTATTGATTCAGTGAGTAGATACATAGACATAACAAGTATCAAGCATTAAAAATGGAAGATAATTCACTTACTTATTTCAGTTAAGTGTACATTTGTTACCAAATAGTTCAATAGTTCAATAAAGAGAGAAAAATATCTAGTATCATATATTATAAATTTATAGACACAACATTAATACAAAAGATTATATTTCCATGTGATTTTAAGAAAATGTTTTTATTTAAATAATGAGATACCTGAGCTGAAGTTCATTTTCTTCTCCTGGAGTTTTTAATTACATGACCTTAGAATCCATTGCTGAGAATTATAACTCAGTGGTGGGATTAGTTTGGGTACATAGCCCATAATTTTTTGTTGCATAGCCAATAATTTGGGCATAAATGATATAAAATACATTTATTGTTTAATAATTAATATTTGCTTATAACAGTACAACCTTTTAAAATCAAATATTAAATATAATAGTTACTTTGGCCTTTAACACATCTTGGAAAAAAATCTTTTCAACTACTGTCTAGTTTAAAATAAAAAGATTTCTGTTTTATCCACCTATTACCACTCAGTAATTTTAAGATTATTGGTTTACTTCAATCTTTTACAGTGAAATATAAACATCTCTGGAGGCTGGAAAAGGCCAGGAGATGAAATCTTCCCTTTTGAGCCTCCAGAGGAAACACAACCTTGCTGACCCATATTGGAATTCGGCAGAACTGTAAAATAATGATGTGTGTTGTTTTAAGCCACTATGTTTGTGAAAGTTTGGTACAAAGAACAACAGGAATTAATATAGGAGGTCATATTAATGATGACCTCCTATATTAACGTGATGGCCTATTCAGAAAATGAAGGAAGCTTGGATTGTGTTGAGTCCACAAGCTAGCTGAAAAAGGATTGGGGTGGAGATTTGTATAAATCAGGACCAGTGAGGTTACTTAAAGCCAGACAAAGCGTTTTATGTGCATTTAAAAAGCAGATTTCTATTACAGACAATAATTCTAACGGTAATGAGTTGGAAACACTGAAGGTATAAGACCAAGAAGATTTTTATATTCAATATAATTTTACTATAATCCAGCCATAATAAGCCTTCACAAATGCTTAAATTAGATGAATACAAGAGGATAGGTTTAGTTAACTCTAATAGTATTCTGTACTATGATTTTTTCTTTGCTCATAATGATTTCTCATTTCCTCTTCTTTTATATAAAAATGAGCATAAGAAATCACTATAATAAGAGAAGCAGTGTACTGTAATTTCTCCTAGGGAGCTTACCATATGGTACCTGTCTCTTATTTAATTTAACTTGATCTGCTAAAATATCAGACTTGTAAGTGCTCATATGTCATACTCATTAAAGTGTCATAGTCTTTCAAGAATCCAATCCCAAAGACACATACCTGCTTTTGATAAAATAAGAAACATTTTTATGCTCTATATCCAAGAAGTAAAAAATCCGAAGGTGCCCAAAGAACAAAAGATGTTTTAAAATAGTATTCCAGATAGTTTCAGCTTACTCAATCTTTGTTTTAATCATTCATATGGAAAGCTATGGTTGATTATAAATGAATACAATTCAGGATTTAATGTGCCTACCCAAAATAATAGAAAATGTAAATATTTCTCTAATTCCTGAGGGACACAAAGATAAATATGATTGATGCTCATCAACAATAAGCAAAGAAATGGAAATTAACACAAAATTGAGATATTTCTTCTCCAAGGAAAAATTTTTAAGTGTCTAATATCAGAAATATTGCAGTGAAATTAGTATAAATATTCACTTCAGGAAGGATCTATAAACTGCCCAATACTTTTGCATAACAAAATGACATTATGTAATAAGCCTTATAAGACTCTTCGTTATTCTTATTGATACAATAAATAATTAATTGTAATATTAGTAATATGATAAAACAATTATTCACGTAATGTTTTTTCTTTAAACAAATAATTCTATAAAACCAAAAAGTGTAGTGTCACATTATTTAATAGTATATATTTGGGGCTGGGGCTGTAGCTCAGTGGTAGCACACTTGCCTAGCAGGCATGAAGCACTGGGTTCGATCCTCAGCACCACATATAAATAATAAATGAATAAAATAAAGATCCATCAACAACTAAAAAAAAATTTTTTTAAAAGTATATATTTAATAAAATTTTAAAATTTGTGATAATTTAAGTATCTGAGTGTTATAATATACTAATATATAAACCATTACACATCCATTTAATATAAGAACATACGGAAAAATGAGAGTAGCTTAATGTCGGTGAGATGAAATTATCAGAATAAATAAGCACTATGATAAAACTGTATTTGTAGATAGACTCTAGAGTGCCAAATTAAAGTGGAGACATGGTAGAATTATTTTTTATTCTCTTTTCAAATTTTTTATTCTCTTTCAAATTTTTAGGGAAATTTTTTAACTTAAGTTCATATCATTTGTCAGTACGTAAGTGCAAATCAAAGATATGGTGAGAAACCACCTCATCTCAATTAGAAAGTTATCGATGACAACATAAAAAATAATTGCTGGTGAGCATGTGGAGAAAAAGGAACCCTTAAACACTGTTGATAGAAATGTAAATTAGTAAAGCCCCTATGAGGAATAGTGGGTCCATCTGTCCCCCTGCTACCAGGTATATATCCAAAGGAAATGAAGTCAGCATGCAAAAATATACCTGCATGCCTGTGTTTATTATTAAGCAGTATGCACAAAAGCAAAGATAGAGAATCACTCTATATCACTACATGAATGGATAAAGAATATATGGCATATATAGACACTGTATATATTATTCAACCATGAAGACAAATAAAATCATGTCATTTGTAGTAAAATGGATGGAGCTGGAGAACATCATATTAAGAAATGAGCTGCACACAGAAATATCAGTATAATGTGTTCTCTCTCCTATATGGAAATTAAAATTTTAAAAAGTCAACCTGAGAGTAGAATTGTGATTACTAGAGACTGAGAAGGTTGTCCTTGGAGGGGTTGGGGGGGCACATGGAAGCAAGAGTAGGAAAAGTGTTTGGATATGATCAATGACACTATATGAATGTATGAAAATATCACACTGAATCATATATCATTGATCATATAATTAATTATCATTAATCAGATAATCAATATGTGTTAATAAACAACAAAACAATTCTTTTTAATGTGAATTGTTTTATTTGGAAAACTAAATAATATTTATTACAATATCCAGAAAACTGAGACTACATTTTCATATTTGATTATCTAAAAATTTCTTAGACTTAGTTTTAAATTTAGGGATGGTATACTGAAATAAAATTTTGAAATATTTTTGTATAAAATAAATGCATACTCTTGATTTTCAGCATGGTATTAGGCTGATACTATAATCTGCTTTGCTGAAATCCAGAAAAGATTTATCTTTCTTTCCATTAATCCTGGGTATTTCATTCATACTGTTGAAGTCTATTATAAATTCCCTGGAAAGATTTTTGTTATCCCCGGAATAGCTGACACAGTGGCTGTGGACACAGAGAGACCTTTGTGATCTAAGAAGTTTAATCTGCATTCAGCTGCTCTGATTTTCTAAGCATTAGCTATTCATAGTAATAGATTCTCTTTTTCTATAATATTTATGCTCCTTATTCTATGTTTTCTTCATATTAAATTATGCCAGAAAATTTAAAAATATCTTAGAAATATCATGCTGATGAGAGACATCAATATCTTTTTACTAGTTTTGAAATTCATAACTGTTATTATGATGTATAAAATTCCCTGTGGGTAAAGGTCCATTATCATCTTTAGTGTTTTTTTCCTACTCTAATTTTTGTTTCCAAGATCACACTGTGTTATTTTAATATAAACAAGAAAAAATGAACAAAATCTGTAAAAATCATATATATCAACAATATTTGAACACGATTCACAAACTGGACTGATTAGATGCACACAGAACAATATTTTCAGCTACTATATTATAGCCAACATTTATTCAATAATAAAGAAACTGTTCCTGGTTTTGAACATAGGTACTGCTTAAGAAAATTTTTTAACAACCAAGAATTAAAATTACATAGAAAGCATATTCTCTGACCAAAAAGCAACAAGGCTGAAAATAAATCACAAATGCATAAGAGATTTTCTATATATTCAGACATTAAAAAAAGCATATTTTTAAAAATCCGTATCTTTAATAATGCATTATAGTTATACATAATATTGAGGTTCATTTTTATATAATCATACATACATAGAATATAATTTGTTCCACTTCAGTCTCTAGTACAGCCTCTTTTCTTCTCCTCCTCTCTCCTTCAGTTCTCCTTCTGCTGATGTCTTTCCTTCAATTTATTTACAATTTCTTTTTTTTAATTAGTGCTTTAGATATACATAAAGATAAAATTCACTGTGGTATATTTATTTACATACATAGCATACTTTGGTCAACTTCCGCTCTTCCTCCCTATTCCCTCTCCATCAATCCCCTTTCTTTGCTCCACTATTTCCCTTCTATTTTCATGGGATTCCTGTTTACTACCCTTTTTCCTTATTTGGTCTAGCTTCTGCATATGAGAGAAAACATTTGACCTTGACTTTCTGAGTCTGATTTGTTTCACTTAGTAGGAGGACCTCCATTTCCATTTATTAACCAGCAAATGTCATAATTTCATTCTTTGTAGCTGAGTTAAACTCTCGTATATACATACCACGTTTTCTTCATTCTTCTGTGGACAGAAACCTAGAATTATTCCATATCTTGGATACTGTGAATTGTGCTGCTATAAACATTGATGTACCTGTATCACTATGGAATACTGATTTTAGTTCCTTTGGATAAATACTGAGGAGTGTGATAGTTGTGTCTTATGGTGGTTCTATTCCTAGTCTTTTGAGGAATCTCCATACTACTTTCCAAAGCAATTGTACCAATTTGCAGTCCCACCAACACCATATGACTATGCATTTTCCCTCACATTCTTGCCAGCATTTATTATTATTTGCATTCTTGATGATTGCCATTCTAACTGCAGTGAGATGAAATCTCAATAAAGTTTTCATTTGCATTTTTCTAATTGCTAAGGAGGTTGAACTGTTTTATTATGTTTGTCAGACATTTGTTTTCCTTTTGTAAATGTTTTTATTAGTGCATTGTAATTATATACAATAGTAGAATTCATTTTGACATAATCATATATGTATGGAATAGAATTTGCTTCATTTCAGCTCCAGCACTTTCTTTCTCTCCTTTCCTCCTCCCCCACTGTTTCCCTCCCTCTGCTTTACTGGTTTTCCTTCTATTTATTGATTAATTTTTAGTTGGTGCTTTATAAATATACATAAAGGCAAATTTTTACTTCAGTTTTTATTTGAAAAAATAACTGAATTTTTTTCAAATACATTTTAAATTTTAACTATGTGTTTATAACCCCACTCTGATTTATATTAATAAGATCTGGAATTTTTAAAATATTTTTTAAAGTAAGTAAACTTTTGTTCATCATGGCCAGTTATTTTATTTTTATACTTTGATTCAATTTGCTGTTACACTATTCAATTTTTTAAACTTAAAATCATAATCAAAATTTCTTTTTATATTTTATATATTGTACCTGTCAAGCTGTGATGTCAACTTAATAACTGATATTTTCATGGACTGTAGAGATTTGCATAACATTTAATATTAATGTTTGTTTTACTCAGCTTTTTTGCTGCTGTGATTAAATGATCTGAACAGAACAACTGTAAGTATGAAAAGTTTATTTGCAGGCTCACAGTTTCAGAGGTCTTCAGAGGTCTTAGACCATAGAAGTTCTTAAACCTCAGTTCCTCAGGGCTTGAGGTGGGCTGAACATCATGGCAGGAGAGCATGAGAGAGGGAAACAGCTCACATCACAGTGAGCAGGAAGCAGAGAGAGAGTTCTTTACTTGCCAGGTACAAATATATATCCCAAAGCCACACCCAAATTCCCACCTCCTACAGCCACACCTTAACACTTCAGAAACCACTCAATTAATTCTTATCAGGGGATTAATTCACTGATTGGGTTAAGACACTTACAACCCAATCATTTCTCTTTTGAACCTCCTTGTATTGTCTCATATGTGAGCTTTGGGGGACACCTCACATTCAAACCATAATAATGTTCTTTGAAACTTAACTAGCACCCCCACAATAAAATTACATGGACTTTGTGCTTTGTATGCTAGTGGATATTTTTAAAGACTTTTTGGTGGGGGATATGGTTGTTATTGTATGTTTCATATTTGTTTTACACCTTAAATCATTTCTTCAACACTTTCCATTTTTTGTATATTTGTAAATGTTAGAGCTGTTCTATTAGTCCTTATTCTGTTTGAGTACATATACCTTTAATCTCTTAGACTTTACTTTTATTATTTTTCTTTACTCTTACTAGCCATTTTTCAATTTCATTTATCTGTACAAAACACTTTTAATTTCAGCATTTTAAAATCTGTTAATTTTACCATTTAGTTTAATTAATGCATCTTTCTGCAATTTATGTTTTGTATTATTGGGCAAATTGTGCTTGCATCTTTTATTTTTCTAACAAAAAATCAAATACACTGTCAAGCTGTTTTTTATTTATTAGTTTTATCATTGAATTTCTAGGATATTCTACTTATAAAATGTTATCATCTGAAAATATAGTTTTCCCATTTTCTTTCTGATTCTTATGCTTATACATTTTGTCTAACCTTTACTAATAAGTTAAATATTATAGGGAGAGCGAAAAAATGCTTTTTTCAAATCTTCTTGGGAATACCACTCCCCTCCTGCATTAAGTAAAATGAAATACTAGTTTTAGGACGAGAGTTTATATAATTCCTTATATCATATTAAGACATTAGTTATTTCCTTTATACACCCACTCAGGAATGGGTTATGAATTTGGGAAGGTCTATCATTTTTTGTGATATGTGATTTTTCTCCTTATAGACATTATTATGTAATGAAAAGAGAATTGACATTTGGGGAGTATTATCATAACTTTAATCTATACAAGTATCTCATTGATCCAAAAATGTTCTCACAAGCAATGTGGTTTATACTGGTTTCCTTCCTTCTTTCTAGGAGTCTAGACTTTTAATAGCTTCTTTCATTTAACTTCATCTGTGCGAACATGACCAATGCCAAACAGGTAACTGAACACTAACCCTCTAATGAGCTACTGTAGGAATCACCATTTCACATGTGCTGTCCAAAGTTGTTCTTCAGGGAATTTGGTATGGCCTATGTGATTCCCCTGGGAGAAAACCTTAGAAACCTTTTGTATTTAGTATTGTCTGGACTTTGCCCTTTGCTGATTTAGCTTTGCATCCTCTTGGAGCAATAAGTCATAATCATGATTAAGTACATGTTCTGAGTTCTTTGAGTCATCCTAGCAAATCATCAAATGAGGATTGGTGCTGGGGACCTCAGATACATATGGTGTATGTATCACTTTGGATTTCCTGGTATTTTATCAGCATCATGCTCCTAGAATAAATACCACTTGATCATGGTGTATAAGTTTCTTAATGAGTCTTGTATTCTGTTTCCTAATATTTTATAGCATTTAAATCAATATCAATAATTGTATTTGTAATCTTTATTTTCAATGTTTTATAGAATTTAGGCATAAATGTTAGACTACTGATTTCACAAAGGTTTTAGGCTTTCCTTTAGTCTTTAGTTTCTCTTTTATTAGTTAAAATGTGTAAAAAGCATTGAGATTGTCCAGTCTTAAAAATTTTGATAGAATCTTTTAAATCAACTGGGCTGGCTGATTGATTGTAAGAATATTTCTTGATAAATTTATTTTTTTATGGAAATCACCCTATTTAGTTGTTTTAGTTAGCTCTTTCTCTGCTGGTACTGAGACCTGACCTGAACAAATATAGAGGAGGGAGAGATTATTTTGGGTGCTAACAGTTTCAGAGATCTCAATTCACAAACGGCAGTCTCCATCCCTCAGGACTCAAGGTAAGGCTAAACAACATGGCCGAAGAGTATGGCAGAGGGAACCAGCTCACATGATGATTAGTAAGCAGAGAGAGAGATCTCCACGTGCCAGATACAAATATATACCTCAAAGCCATGCCCTGCCCCCAATTTCTACCTTCTCCAGCCTCATCCTGCCATTTCAGTTACTATTTAGTTCATCCTTATCAGAACATTAATTCACTGACTGGATTAAGACCCTCACAACCCAATTATTTCTCCTCTGAACCTTCTTGCATTGTCTTACACATGAGCTTTTGGGGGATACCTCATATCCAAATCATAATATTAATCTTTTGATTTATAATAGGGTCAATTTCAGAAACTCACATTTGCCTCAGAAATTACTATTTCATCTTTCCAATTTATCACAGAGATTTTTTGGATTTTTAAAAATGTAATCTACTTCAAGTGTTACTTCCTCATTTTCTTATTTTTAATAGTAGTTTTCTTTTTCCTTGATTAAGTTAGCTAGCAATTTTCTTTTGTTATTATTTTAAGAAAAGATCATTTATGTATATATGAAATTCCTCAATCACATAATTGCTTTTTTGGTTTATTTTAATTCTTTCTTTTCTTGCTATTTAATTGGACATTTTTTCCCTTTCCTTTTTCGACCTGGAAATTTCATTCATTCACAGGTTAACTTTTGACTGATAAAAAGTTTAATTTTTTTTCTAGCAACTTCCTTACATAGTATTCTAGATTTCCTAATTTAAAATAATTCCATTACCATTAATTTTTATAAAAATAATTAACTTGATTGCATTTTAACTTTAATCTGAGAATTTAATTCAAAAATATAAAAATTATTGAATACAAGATTATTCATATATAAATACAGCACATTTTACATTATAAATGCTACTCTTTTAAATCTTTAGATTAACCATAAACATCTGCAACTGTTATAAAGCAAATAGTTATAAATGATATTTACTTTCATTAGAAAACTTCCAAAAACAGTATGAAACAACATGAAATTTATAGGAAATTCATGCACTCTGGGTTGGGAATAGAGCTTCTTGGCTTTCTTATTGCTATCTGAAGGAGCTCAGAGAACTTCAGTAGTTCACAGCCTATGCTAGGACAAATTAGAAAAGAAACACAAAATAAGTATATTGTATACATTACATTGCCCAGATATATGACAAATTTGTCTTTTTAAAAATGATATGGTGCAGTGGAGACAGCAAAGAGCTTGTTAGCAGTTCCTACAAATCCCAGGGGGTTCGCAGGGTTCAGAAACAGAATGGAATACAGTTCAGTACATTTTCACAAACCAAAAACTTTTATAAAACTCACTTAGGAAATCTTTAGGGAAAAACATAACTTTGCTACTATTTTTTAGCGGGTTAATTTGCTATGTTTTCAGAACCATCCCCAAAATATTTTGGGTTAGCCTCTATGGCCAATGAATCTGGCAAGACTGATGGGAGTTATGCCATTCTGACAGCTGTAGCTGACAGGAACAGTGTTTCTGGGCAGGAGGATGTGACGATTGTCATTATGGTAGCCAGGTTTTCTGATGTGGTAGTCACTCTGAAATTCATACTTCCTAATTTTGACTCTCCTTTAGAGCAAAATTTGTGCTACTATTTCTTATTTTTTCTTCCTTTTTGCAATTTATCTATTTGCAAGCATCAAATGTTTTAATGACTCTTATCTTTCTATCCCCTATAGTACTGCTTTCTTCATTTCATCTACATTCCCTGCTTTATCCTACTCACTCCATATATACTATTCCAAATCTTTTCTACACTCTATAATTCCATTAGTTTCCCCTCAGTTATTAGTTGCTGCCACTTTGGTCAAGGCACCACCATTATTGCACCAGAATTATTAAAATAGCTGTCTAAATGGCCTTTCTATTTGTCTTTGTTCCCAAAGAATCTATTTTTTAGCATGGCAGCTCATGTCCCTTCTCTATTAAAAGGCTTCCAATCCAATGGTTGTGTTGTCCCTAAGAGTAAAAGACACATTGCTTAAAATTGTTATCAATATTGCATATTCTAGGCCTTTATTTCTTATGTCTTTTTTGCATCATCTTACAACTTCTCTCCTCTTCACAGCATTTCAGGCTCCTTGGCTGTCTTGCTGTAGGTATTGAAATGAAGTCATTGGCTGTTTCTGTGTCAAACATTGTTTCCATGCTGCAAGGAATGAAGAAAAAGTTTGTGATTCCTATAGAAAATATAATATGGTCTCACTAAAATAATATAGCATTTAAACAATTTGATGACCTTTCAGTCAATAAATAACAGATTTTTTAAAGTATTAGTTTTAGGAAGAAATATTTTCATGAGATCAGAAATCATTGCTTATGAATTGGAGCAGGAATTACATACAGTTAAATTTCTATTTCTCAACTTATACTTTAAACTTGGAGTTAAAAGTTGCCAAATTGTTTTAATTTAGAAAGATAAATTATTTTCTCTTGCTTTTTTGGTGGTATAATTGACAAAATTGTATATATTAAACTTATATAGTATGTTGCATATATATAATATACATATGTATATTTAAATAATCTCCACATTCAATTTAGTTAACACATTTTTATTAAGGAAAATACTTTTTAACTATATCATGCTATATGTTACATCTTGAAGAAAATATTGCATATTAGTACATATTTTCAACCTCTATTTAAAAACCCATGTAGGAGGCATTGCCCATAATTTATAATGCCATGATATTTTAAAGCATTTTTAGAAAACAGTTTTTTAAATGGATGGAAATAATGTCTAGAAAACACTTTCATTAAAAATTTTAAATAACATAATATTGTTTTTAGTTATTGCAGTTATCAAAGCAAGTATTTTAACTTGAGGAAAATATTTACTAAGAAGGCAAATTAAATCTTCCAATGTAACAAATAGAACAATGACAGATCAAAACTGGGTCTAAAATTAATTTCAGTAGATATAAATTCTCTGATCTTCTCATGGCATTACACTATGATCTCTTAAGCACCAGTAATTCTGATAAGGTAGACCACATAAAGTCTACGTTTCAGGAGAAATTTTCAATATAAACTAGCATATTAAATTAAGTTTGATAAAATACCAAGGTATTTAAATATATACATTATGGATATCATATAAATATTTGAAACTTATTATTTTATACTTAAAGAATTTTCACAACCAAATTGGAGGGTTTTTAAAAAATACCTTTTGGGATTATATTTTCCATACAGTAAAACTTATTCTTTTTGGTGTACAGTATTGTGAGTTTTGAAAAAAGTACACAGTTTTTTAGCTACCACCACTGTCTAGACATATAATTCTTTCATCAACCCAAACTATTACACTATGTGTCTTGCTCTACAGCTCTGTTCTGATTATTTTCTGTTCCTATACATATTTTTCCTTTTCCAAAATATCATATGTTCGTAATCATTAAGGACATCGTATTCTGGTTCTAGATTTCACATTTAGTATGACATATTTGAGATTTGCCCCTGCTGTTGTATGTAACAGTAACTTGTTCTGTTTCATTGCAGATCAAATATTTAATTACGTGATGTAGCACTGTGGGTTTATCCACTCAGCCAGTTAAGGTTCTTTCCAGGTTTTGACAAAAAAAAAAAAAAAAAACTATAAACTTTATGTAAAAGTTATTGTTTGAACAAAAATGTCACCTGTCTTGGGCAAATATTTGAAAGTGAGATTGCTGGGTGCGGGGGTCACAGTCCATCCTGAGCCAGGGGGTCGAAGGAGTACCCCCACATTCACCTAGCCGTGGAAGTTGGGAAGAGTTGGAACGACTGGCTGTCTGTTCCCAGCCCTCTGAGGACAATCAGACACGCCAGGGAGTACAGTCAGAGCAGGTACCCGTTTATTTGTGGAACGAGCATTCAACTTACAGGGCCGTTCGGCCAATGAGAGACAATGCACATAGGCAACAGCCGTCCAAGTGGCAAGGCACATAAGTCCCCTGAATTCTGTCCACGAGCTGCACGTTTGTGGAACCAACAGTAAATGTAAACCAATCACATAGTTCCTCCTTCCTTTGTGCCTTTCCCATTTACACACAATGGCTAGTCATTAGGGCGTAGCATAGAGCTAGCTCCCCACAGCTGGGTTTAATGAAAAGTATATGTTTAAGTTTATGAGAAACTACCAAAACATTTTCCATAGTGAATGCAACATAAAGGTAAATTTAATATTGTATTGTGATAATACTTCTGAAATAGCATAAATTCCTGATCTTTAATTTACTGTGAAGATTTATGTTCAAGAAAATTTTAATCTTTTATGCAAAATATATAGTATATTAGTAAAGTTTTCATGTTATTTGACTTATTTGTGGAGAATGAGCTAATAATGAGTAACTCATTATTAAATTAAAATGTGTTTCAAAAGGAAAGTATTCTTTACTCCATTTTTCATTTAAATCATTAATAAAACACTCAAATTTTTAATTCTAAACTAAAATAAAATATGAAATCTAATGTTCCAAGTAGAATAAATATATCAGAGTTGAAATTGTTAAAACTTTCTTTTATTTTTTTAACCTGGAAATATTGTAACAGAGCAAAGGTAATTGCAAAGAACAAACATAGCAATGCTAATTTGACACCTATCTTTCAAATTTATCTTTTTTTAACTGTTTCACTTTTAAGATCATCATTTTTGACAATTGATTTTTTTCTAGAAAGCTCTAAAATACATACTTTTGAAGTACACAATACAAACCATAACAGGTCCATATTTATAAAGCAGTTCAATTCTTCAAACCCATTCTCTCCTTTCTTTTTACTGTGGCTCAGCGGCTCTTCTCATCTTTACTGGACAGTTTGAGATTTTCTCCATTCAATCCTCTGGATTTGAGGACCATCTGGTGGCAGATGGTGGCACATCCCCAGTAACCCTACCTATCTCTAGGTATGTATAAATATGAGAGAAAATGTCTCCGTTTTGTTCCCAAAATTTGCCCCATCATTACTGGCTTGGGGTCAATAGTAGAGGAAGAAGAAACAGAGAAGATAACACTCCCGCAAAGTTTTTATTATGAGAAAACTTGGAAGAATGCCTCCACTGTGGCTCCTTGAAAAAGTGTGGTATTCTTGAGGCATCGTAAGGAAGAAAAGAGAAAATGTTTGGAGGAAAGAATGAAAGTGAGAAATATGTTTTGACTTAAGTTTTCTTTCTTTTTAAATGAATATACTACTGTTTTGTAGTAGGTAATGATAATAAAATATGTTATTTTGTTTATAAATGATATTTTTAGTGAAAAAAATGAAAGGAAATATATCTAGGAAATGTGTTTGACTGAATTGTTGTGACCAAAATACCCCACAAGAGCAAGTTAGATTACGAAGAGTTCATTTTGGATTACAGGTTTAGGAAGTTTATTCTATGGTCAACCAACTCTATAGCTCTGGACCTGAGGTGAAGGAGAACATCATGGTGTAAACGTATGGTAGAAGAAAGAAGTTCAGGACATGGAAACCAGGAAGCAAAGAAAGCTCAGCTTGCCAGGGACAAAATACATACTCCAAAGGCACATCTCCAGTAATGCTACCTACCTCTATGACCACCCAGTAGTCCTTTCAAATTATTAATCCATTAAATGGATTAACCCGTTAATTAGGCTATAGCTCTCATAATCCAATCATTTTACTTTGAACCTTCTTGCACTGTCTCACATATGAGCTTTTGGGGGACACCTCATATCCAAATCATAACAAAATGATGTTGTATGGAAAAATTTTGTTTCTGATACACTCCTTTTTATTTTTTAAAATCATGTTATGAGGAAACTGTGGAAGCACTAAAAACTTTAGTGATTTCCAGAGAGTGAGATTAGGGGTAGAGATAAATATGTAGAACTCAGAGAATATTAAGACAATGAAATTATGATACTGTAGCATGATACTATAATGGTGGATACATGTCATTGTTCTTTTATATAAACCCATAGAATGTAGAACACCATGAGTGAATCCCGATGTAAATTATTGACTTTGGTTATTAATGATGTGTTAATGTAGGTTCAACAAGTAACAATGCACCACTCTAGTGGGGATGTGGACAATGTGGAGGCCCACTATATACATGGGCAGAGGCTATTTGAGAAATCTCTGCAATTTTTCTGTGAATCTAAAACTGCTCTAAAAAAAATAAAAGTTTTAAGTTCATGGTAAAGGGCACTTACAGATCAGAAGACCAGATGAAGACATGAAAAACTCTACTACCTACAAATTGATAAGACCGCATTAGGGTCTGCTTTGCAATTAGAGGCATAAAGGTTGGTCTCCCAGCAGTTTCCATGATTATTCTAGAGAAAGCTCATGGCAGCATGAACAGGGACTGAGAGTTACATGGCCAATTTATAAACAGTATCAGCAACAAAGAAAAGCCCTCTGCCTTTGTATTTTTATTGAATAAAACCATCACAACATGTCACTGGGGCTTTAGAACAGAATTGGAAAATCATGAACTACATCAGCTGAACTTGAATATGGTTAATATAAATGCAGGTATGAATAATTCTCACTGTTGCTGAATGTGGTTTAGGCGAGAGAGAGAGAGAGAGAGAGAGAGAGAGAGAGAGAGAGAGACCTCATTTACTACCAGGGAACCAATTCAATTAATAAAGTACTGGTCTAAACATTGAAGAAAACTAAGTCAGAGTGGTGCTGAGATGGCTCTTTCCTTGGACTCATGTCCACAGTAGGAATGATGCAAGCAATTGGAATGAAGGAACTCTCTAATCTTGGTTAGGATTGCCCAGAAAGAAAGCAGATTGGAAACAGAAGTGTCTAATATGCTTCCTATATAATAGCATGGTCCATCAGGCACAGTACTCTTGTCATTATAGCTTTCTATTTAAAGCTATAATGTTTCAGAGATTATAGTGCTGGTGGTAAGGTATGACTCCATGCACAGAAGGACAGAATTAAATTGTGATGTGCTCTGTCCTCCAAAGATTGTTCATTTTCCTCACCCAAGATTTGCAAAAAGTTGTACTCCATGTGGAAATGCCTCCAGGCAGAAGTGAATTACATTTTCACCTGAAGAAAAAGAGAAAAGAGTGTTAGAACTGAAAAACAAAGTTGAAGAAATGAAAGAAAGAGTGAAAATTAGGGACATCAGATACTGGTCATTTTTTATCTAGGATTCACCAATCTACCAAGGCTGACCAGCAGAATGGGTTAAAGAGGTGGTTGGGTAGAGGCAGGTTCAGAGAGGTAGGAAGAAAAGAGAAAAGGAAAAAAATCATGGTTTTTGAGCTCCCATGTAAGCCCAGCTCCTCATGTTTCCAGATTGGGCAGTGAAAATCTCTAAGAAAAAGAGTATTTGGGGTAGCTAGATAGTTGGGGAGTAGTGAATTAAGTGTTTAATAAGATTTTCTGTGTATTGTATTGTGCATTTCCACCTCTGTCAAGAAATGCAAATAAATATCCAATTTGTATCAAAATTTATTTTTCTCAGTTTGCTTTCCTATAATAGTGCTGCCCAGTTGAATCTTACGGGTTTCTTTACATATTTTTCAGTTCGGTTTCCTCTTTGATTTGTTCTGATTATATGTTCTCAGTATTATTGTAGAATTTTAAGAAAATATTGTACATTTCCATTAAAAAATGCAACACTGTATGTTACCAGTTTTCTAAAAGTGAGATTTTGGGGAATGTGGAAGTTAATAGCATCTATTCCTAATACCCTGGGGTGTAGGATAACATGTCCTTTCGAAAATTTCAGGGGTACTTCTGACAGGTTCCTTGTTTCCCATTCCCAGGGAATGCTTCCATTAAGTATCACTGTGAAAATAATCCCCATGTTAGAAAATCTTAAATAGTAAGAGTTAAATTATTTAAGTTTTAAAAGCATTCAAGTCTTCCACTGTTCAGTGTAGTGGTCACCAGCTCCCAGGGTCTCATCAAGATTGAGAAATGCTCTAAGTGTCAAAGATATGTGAGATTCCAAAGAATTAATCTAATAATCATTTTATCAACGTGTCTCATATTGATTACATATGTAATGACTATTTCAGATATATTTGTTTAAACTAATAACAGTCTTATTTGAAATATCATAGCATTCATAGCCCACTTATTATAATGTAATAAACTCACTTGAATAGAATCTAAGAAAATCCTTTCCACTTTATTTAATTTTGGTCAATAATACTGCTAAAATGAGTTTCCAGTTCCACAGTCCCTTGAATATATAAACACTTTTGTTCATATTTATGTGGTTGGCTTTATATTTGTGCCTACGTTTTAAAGAAAAGTCTATACTCCAAGGTATTGCAGAGTCAGACAAACCATAAGAAAAAAGTGGCTTCCCAAGTATTGTAGTGAGTAAAGTCATTTATCCAGGGCAGAACAAATAATACATAATGTATTTTTTCAGGAATTACTGTTTCAATGGTTTCTTGCACCCCTTAAAACCTCCTGAGTAAGCTAAATACAAATCATGCGAGAAATTGACTAGATGGAATTTTCCATGCAGAGGTTTGGATGCTGTCTGATGAAAACCATGCTTGGGCTTTGTAGTTGCAGAAACACCCTCAGAGATTCACTTCTGGGAATAAAAAAAAAGTAATATCTTGAATGACATGAAAACAATACAAAAAGAGCTCAAAAGAAAATAGCATAGAACGATAGCTTTATTGTTTATTTTTACCAACTTAAGCCTAAGAGACACATAGTGTTTCTAAACTTATATGAAGTTTATTTCATATGTATTTGCTTAATACAAATACATATGTATTTATTTCATATGTATTTGTTTAAATTAAAAATTCTCCATATAAGCAAACTACATTGATCTTGCTAATTTAATAATGCATACAAATAAATGTAACAATTCAAAAATGTTTGAAAATGATACTTCCAAGCTAATCTAGCTAGAAGGAAGAATTAATTTGAAAGATAAGTAGTCTCTTCTTATATGTTATTAACATGTTAACTATCTCAATTGGTAACTTTTTTTTATATTGATACTTCACATAGAAATGGGAATAAATTTAAAGTCAAACAAGTATTTAAAGAAAATAATAGTCATTTTCATCTAATGAATTGTCAAATGCTCCTTTTAAGACTGGAAGGATTTCCTGCATACACTGTACATCTCAGGTTCTGTTCAGCAGATTTACCTGCCTCTGTTAAGGTACAACTACGAAATATTTTAAAAATGTTTTCCCAAACTCTATTTGTTTTCACTCCTGTGAACTTGGACAATACATAAATACTAGATTTTCATTTTTCTCAAGTATTTTTGTTATTAACACTAATAACAAGGTGGATGAATGGGCTCTAATAAAGGGCAACTCAGTTTGTGGTTAGCAACTTGGACATCTATGGAAAAGTCTGATGCCCATTTTATCACATGGATTTCAATACCCAGATCAGGCTTCTTTTCTTGAACATCTGGGACCCACACTTTTCATCACTGTTCTAAATTTTAATTAATACAGACTGACTCCTGTAAATTATGCTGACATTAGTAAAAGTGAATAAGGTGCATATAATCAAAGCTTTCTTTCAGGGAAGAGCTTTGTCCCTATTGAAAGTGTCACTATACTTCCCTGGCCTTAAAATTGATTTAATATGTAACCTAATAAATCTCATTTGCCTCTTACCTTGTATATAACCACATTTTCTCATTTCCTGGGTTCACTTATACATGTTCCCCCATTTTTCATCATGGGTCTTATTACACTCAGGAATAGAAAATAACTCAAGCCTGTGTATTTACTAATACACAGAAGGAAAATAAAAACAAAACAATACCCATGACTCAGAAGGAAATGGAGCAGAAGACACAAAAGAATTTCTGATTACTGTGAGCTAACATGATTTTTAAAAAATAACACATCCCAACTAATCTATTCCAAATTAAAACAAATATGATTTATTAGAATCATGTTTTCTTATTTTTAATTAAACAGTTAAAGATGTGCGTTTGCAGGAAGGGTATGTTTCTGTCAGTTCCACAACTGGTGGGAGTCAAAAGTTTCATAAGGTATTTGTAGAAGTGTGTAACTAGATTCAATTTTTATAAAAATGTTATTATTTTTATCTTATTTAGTTTATGTTGGCCCCTAGGTGTTACTTTTATGGATATCAATTGTCATGTTTATTATACATACACATTATCAGCTTCCTATTTTAATCCCAGGATACTTAACCTCTCCTCTACATTTTGGCAATGGTGCTAAGTAATCAAAAGACAGTCTTTATGGTTATTGAAAAAGCATTTTTTAGCCTATCATATTTATTGGAATTTAATTTTGCTAAAATCTTTGTTTCTTAAGTTAGCGTTTAGTGCTTGCAATTCGTGGTCCAAAGTGAGTTTGTTTGTTTTTTTTTATAATGAACAAATTACTATTTTTCCTAGTGATTGGATTATATAAAAACAAATAAGTAATTTTGTTCAAAAACTAAACTCCATTCACAGAAAAACAAAAAAAATTCACTTTTTTGATTTACTAAATGACTTTTATGGGTAAAGGACTAGTATGAATAAAATTGGGATAATTAAAGAGAACAAAATCCAGTTTTTTCCCCATGTTGGAATAGTGGCAATAGGAATGATAGTAAAATGTTTTGTAAGGAACTGCTGGCAAAGGAGACTGAGGGTGGAAAAAGCCTTTAGAAAGAAAATTTTCACAGCAGAACCAAGTTTACTCCCACTAAGCAAAAAGAATAAGGTGCATCTTTCAGTTACAAAATATTTTGATATAACATGTTCTAGACAGAATTAATATTGCCAAAATGGCCATATCCCCAAAAGTATTGTATAGAGTCAATGCAACCCCCTCAAAATATCAGTGATGTTCTTTATAAAGCAAAAAAAAAAAATTCATAATCCATTTGGAAGAATAAAAGATACAGAATAATCAAAGCAACATTGAGTAAGAATAGCAATGCTGGAGGCATCACAATACCAAATCTCAAATTATACGACGAAGCTATAGTAACAAAAACAGCATGGCATTTATATCAAAGTAGACATGAAGACCAATGCAATAGAATGGAAGACACAGAGACAAATCCATACATATAATCATCTGGCACTCAATAACTGTGCTGCAAACATTGTGGCAAAAGGACAGCCTTTTTAACAAATGATGCTAAGAAAAGTGCAGCACCTATTGAAAAATAATAGCAACCTGAAGAACAATGAAACTAGATCCCTATCTCATAGCCTGCAGAAAAGTCAAATTAAAGTGGAACTAAGATAAGAATTAGATAAGAAACGTTGAAACTGCAAGAAGAACACACAGGGTCAATATTCCAACATATGGGTACAGGCATTGATTTCATTAACAAGACCTATAAAGCTCAAGATATAAATTTGAGAATCAATAAATCAGATGACATCAGATTAAAACAATTATGCATAACAAAGAAAACAATTAAGAGCATGAAAAGAGAGCCTACAGAATAGAAGAAAATTTTGGATCAGCTGCTCAATGACAGGGGATTAATACCCAGAATATATAAAGAACTCAAAAAACTTAACACCAATTTTTTAAAAATTAAAAATATAAAAATAGTCCAATCAATAAATGGGAAAAAACTGAACAGATATTTCTCAGAAAAATAAATGCAATGGCCAATAAATATATATGAAACTAGAGAACATGCTAAGTGAAATTAGCTGGACTCAGAAATCCAAGGGTCAAATGTTGTCTGTCATAAGCCAAACATAAAATAAAATAAGGAGACAAAAGCAGTGAACCATGAGAATAGAAGGGAGATTAGTGAATTCATGGAAGGGGACTGAAGAAGAGGAAAAAGGGATGGGAAAAGGAGGAGCTGCAGTAAAAAAGGTTGACTAAAACACAAACCAATAAATTTCAATGAATAAAATACTGACAGTACAATATTTGACATATCCATGAAGTTGTGAGATTGTGTCTATTAAGTTGATGGATATTTTAACAGCTTGATATGCAAAACCAAATGTTCTAGACAACTTCAATGGATTTATTTTTTACAGATGTTCATAAAAGAGAAATTTATGATTAAAAAAACTATATCTAAGATTTGTATCTAAATTTGTAAGATTTGTGTCTTCTAGGAAAAATTATCTTCTCTACTCATGCATTTCACTTTTGAAAAACTTGATACAACAGTAATCTACATGCAGAAACAAGCTACTCCATGCACCACTGTATCACAAAGATAAACAATGAATCAAATAAAACTATGACAAGAATAAGTATATTTTGCCTTATGGTAAAGAGTATCAACGTCTCAATCTTTCATAAATAGATACCAATGCATAAATATATAAACAGGCTATGCTCTATAAAGATGCTAATATATCTCAATGTTTAACATGTAGAGGTAAGCAAGTTAATGTATTTGACATCAAGTTTCAAGAATAGGTAAAATACAAATAAATAGATAAACACCAACAAAGCAGTGCAATTGATGTTTTTAAGGAGGACTGCAGGAATCCAATAGAAGCTCATTTAGAATATTGTATTTAATTAATACCAGCACTTTTTAAGAAGGCTTCTAATGATTAAGCAGTTAAAAGAAGGTAACCATGCTGGTAGGAGTTAATCTAAAGTGGGACTAAATGGAGAAAGTTAAAGAACTATGTTTTATTGTGCCTGGAGAAGCTGATTATCAAACTAAACATAACTGAGTTTTTCTATGCAAAAAGCTACTATTTTAATATTGGAATAAAATTATAGTTTTCCAGAGGCAGACATATGACTAAAACAATTAGATACAAGGAGGCACATATTTTCATTCACTTTTTAAATGTGTACTTTACTAATAGAAGAAGGATTATTGCAAGTAGGCATCCTTACTAAATAGTTAATACACTCAGGTGGAAGTTGTCACAGAGCCTCAGCTAAACATGAAAGTGATGCCGTAGATGGCATAGCTTTCTAACTGCTTGATTCAACTACATGATCTCAGTTATCTCTCCCAACTCAAAGATATTTTAAGTCAAACTGAGATTTTCCTTCAATTAAAAAAAAATTGTCACTGTAACCTCTGGGCTTTCATTACTTCAATCTGTAAAAGGAAAACAATAAGCCCTTATGTGCAACATCTGAGTAATACTAAGTATGGATGAGTCTCCATCCATGCGCCCATCTATACTAGATGAAAAATTTATCACTGGAATGGTCAAGCTTTTAATCAAAAACAAGGAATTTAGTAGGCATACTGAATGCTCCCATGTCAGGTACAGTGTGAGGCACTGGAAGAAAACAGACATGCTCCCTGCCTGGTAATACACAATCTCAGACATCTGTGAGTTTTACAGAGAATTCACAGCAAAGCATGCTGATGTCTTCTGGGAATACTTGATAAAATGACAGAGATGTATTGTTTCTATAATCATTGGTGTAGCAATGCTTCTGCAATTCAATATAGTAAAACCATGGACACTAGATATCCTATAAAACTTGGCTATGGAATGTGCTATAATCTATATAGATTTGAATAATCTGCAAGACCTTGACAAATATCAAAAACATGTAAATAAGATAAAATTATCTATACATTAATCCATGCTTTTTAAAGTAAATTATATATATGCATATTTGTGTGTATATATGTATGTGATTATTGTCTAGTATACTTTCAAGAATAAATCATCTTTACATGACAGTGTTTTAAATGGGAAACAGCATGGTTGCAGAACAGATGAATACATTGTAAAAATGTGCTTATTTAAAATAGCAATGAATAATATGAAAGTTAAGTTTAGAAAATATTTCGATATTATAAAAAATTAAATTTATTTTGGAATAAATCCAATGAAAGATGTCCAAAATTTGTATACTGAGAACTGCAAAATATAAATAAATGTACATCTATATTCATGGATTTGAAGACATAATACCTGTTGGCACAGAGATGAATCTCAGAAACATTATGCTGTGTGAATTAAGACAGACACAAAAGATCATATATTTGAGATTCCATTTATACGGTAATATTCAGCAAAGAAACGTCTATTTAGACAGAATGGTTGAGAATGGGGAGTGACAGGCAAAGGGTACAAGACATCTTTTAGTGGTGATAAACATATTCCTACCTGGATTGTGGTATGGAGTTGTACAATTAAATACAGTGAATTAATAATTTGTAACCTATACTTAAATAATGCTACTAAATACCACTCTATCCACACATAGACATAAACACAACATCTGTGAAGTTTGCTTTTTAAAATTTGAAGTCAGTAAAAACTTTCTAAGTCTGACTCAAAAATAAAAAAACAGAAAAATGAGAATTTTGCCAGCCTAAAAAAACAGAAATAGAAACAAAAACAAAATCTTCTGAATGAAAACAATGATCAATAAAACCAAATGGAAATAACAAATTTTGCATTGGTAGAACTGTAGTACCTATGCGATAAAGGGCTATTATCCTTAATTTAACAAATATAATCAATAGGAAATAGAAAGCAAAAATTCTTATGTAAAACTAAATCATAGAAATAATATGCCAATAAGCATCTGAAAAAAATTTTCCCTTCATAATTAAGGCAATATAAATTAAAATACACCCATGATCACTTTTATTGCAACCTAATTATAAATATAATTTTTAAAAGTTTGTCACTATTTATTGGCTGAAAGATGTCGAAAAGTATTCTCATACACTGTTGATTATATTACAATTTTTTTGGAATCAATTTTGATTTAGTCAATAGCTATTGAAAAGTCACTTTCTAATGGCTATTGAAATGAAATGCACTATTTTCCCAGCTCTTCTCTCCTTGAAATTCACCTCATAGAATTTCTCAAGGGCTCTTCTGCCTTGTCTGTAATGATAGAATTAATTCCTTTAACAGAAACAAAATGACAAACAAGCTATCAATTTAGAATTTTTAGAACAAATCATACTATGTTTGTAAATGGAATACTCAACAGTCAAAAGGGTTTATAATACATAATTATGTATGTATACATTGTTAATATTATTGTAATGAAAGAGAAAAAGGAGAAAGGACGATTATAAATGTTCCCTTTTAATGACTGTACAAACATTCATTAGAAAATATTAAGAATGATTTCATTTGGGGTGAGTCAGGCTAAGGAAAAGTAAGCAAACAGTTGTCCTTCCTTATATAACCCTTACTATGAATGATTTACTTTTAAAGAAATTATATTTTATTCACTTAATTTTAAAAAGAGTTAAAGCAACATTTTTTAAGAAATTACTTTGGACTGTATTCTGTGTTACTTTAATATCATAATATCAAATCTTATTTTAAAATACTGAATCTTTCAGAGTAAAAGTCCATACACGAACATTTGAAAATAAACCACTTATAGGAATTAATTCATGTATTTATATCATATTAATTCAATAATATTAGCCAATGTTAATCACTTCAATTATAATATCAACTAATTGTCAAATGAGTTTAGCAATTCAAATTCAAAGTTGCTGTTCAAGGTGATTATATACTGTGCATTGAATATCCACAAAGGAATTCTCTTTTAGTGGAAAAAATTATGATTCTCATTGCAGTGAATTTGCCTTGTGTGCTGAAAGACAATGTATAAAGAGCTCTGGATTTGGAGCCATCAGACCAATGTCCCAGAAGTGTAGGCAAGTTTAACAGCACTGCAGTAGTAATAACAAAGATTTTACAGGGCATCATGATGATTGCAAAGTGGTATAAAAATTAGCCATTAGATCCTGTAATAGTAAAAGGATAACAGAAACATGGTTGAATTTAAACAAAATGTGTACTATAATTAATAGTTTGGTGCCAAAATTGTCCTCTCAGTTCTGATAGATGCAATATAGTTATTCCAGATATGGATCTGAAGGATAGCTAGGTGAAGGGTAAAACAGAAATTTTTTGTTTTACTTTTGCAACTCTTTTCTATAAATCTAAAATTATTTCAAATTAAAATGTCAAAAATACCTGCTACTGCATAAGAGATTTGATATTATGCTATTTTGTTTTTATGACAAGAAGAAAGTGAAATTTATGCCAGGACAGAAAGAGGTGATACATATTTAAAACACGCCATCCTCTCTCCCATTTACACTCATTGCACAACATTTCTTAAAAAAAGCGGGGGTGACTGCAATTGTTTATAAATAGTTACATCAAAGGTCCTGGCTACTGTCTTCAGCCTCAAGGGTTTTATCTTATGAATAATAAAAAACAAAATTGAGCCTCTCTGTGCTCACACTAAGGTAATGGTAGCAGTCCTGTGAACCTCATGGGTTTGAAATAAATTCCACAGTAAACCAAATCAGCAGTCACATAGACAGCTGAGCTGCAAGTGGTGAACAGCAGTCTCCACTGTCCATCACCTGATCAGGTGGCTCAGTGCACAGAAGACCCTGCCCTACCACCATGCCCAGGCCAGCTCCTGGTTCTCTCCCAGAGTCTCTGGGTCAGGCTAGAGTGCACAGTTTTTCCCTCTATTTATCGTGTCCTTTACCTTTTGCTTCTACTAGATAAAGGAGCCAAACACATACACTGGAGAAAAGACAACCTTTTGCTTCTGATAGATATTTGGTTAGGTGTTTTACCAGTTAAAATCAAAGGGAATATTAAGTGAATGAAAAAAGAATATTAGAATGGCATCATTTAATTAAACTGAGAATCATATTCCTAAGAATTATAAAATAATAATGTACATATTCAGAACATAGAAAAATTGATAGACTTTTTCTTATGTTCTTTCATATGTTATGGGGAAATGGTGTTACTTTATGTGCTTCATGAAGTCACAATTGGTGTTTACCCACAAAGATTAAAAACTGCCCTGAATAGTCATAACTTCATTAAATTGAAATGTTTAAGTCACTCTAGAAATTTAAAAAAATAGTAAACATTTGTTAAAAGGTTGTCATGTGTCAATCTGTTTTAAGTAATTAATATTATTCACTTCAGTCTTCACAAGGACAATATGAAGTAGGTACTATTATGATCCCATTTTACCAGAAGAAATGGAAACATGGATGATAACTTGTCAAAAACTATGATGGGGGGTGATGAGGTACAAATGAAGCTCAATCTGACCCTAGAGCTATTCTCCCAACCACTATTCTGTATCACTCCACATTTACATGTTAAGTAAGTAATTTAGTATTCTCAAAGAGAATTTTGTTACTAAGTATCATATTTATGATTTGTCATCACAAAAATATATGTCTTCTTGGTGTAACATGAAAATAAATTTTTGGCTTTAATTTATATCTGATGCAAGCTGTTTTATTACAGACAGCTCTAAATAAGAATTAGACCAGTTATTATAAATTCAAGGGATTTTGAGAGAAATATGTATGCATATGTGATTATAAAACATATCAAATTTTTAAACATGAGGAGTAACTTTTTAGTCTTTTCTATTTAAATTGAATTTTTTTACTGATACATAAAAATTGTACATATTAATGGGGTGCCATATGATGTTTCAGTACATATATATATTGTGTAATGTTGAGTCAGTTTAAATATCTCTCTCCCCATTTATCATTATTTTATAGCAAAACATTTAGCTTTTTTAAATACACAATACTCTGTAGTCACTTCACTGTGCAATAGCACACCAAAACTTCTTACCTACCTGTAACTTAGTGCCCATTATTGACTTTTCCGCATTCCTTTCTCCTACCCTCTCCAGCCTCTGACAACCACCATTCTACTCTCACCATCTATAACACCAACTTTTTTTTTTTTTGTACCGGGGATTGAACTCAGGGGTACTCGACCACTGAGCCACATCCCAAGCCCTATTTTATGTTTTATGTAGAGACAAGGTCTAACTGAGTTGCTCAGTGCCTCATCATTTCTGAGGTGGCTTTGAATTTGCTATTCTCCTGTCTCAGCCTCCCAAAGTGCTGGGATTACAGGCGCCAGGCTATTTTCATGTGATTTGTAATTTTTTTTCTATTTTAAAATATATATTCTTTGCTTTACAGCTTATTAATATGCTTGGTCTGTTTTATCAGCTATCCTGAACTCCATGACTATTGAGCCTTTAGATATTATCATCTCCCGAGCATGTTACTGACTGTGGGGGTTTCTTAATCATTCTAAACCTCAATAACTTCTTTTCAACATGCACATGCTGTATTTTCACTTAAAGTGTTTTTGATTGAGTAGATCTAGGCTGTGTCTTAGTCTGGTGAATTCTCTATTCAGTTCTGTCTATATAGCTAAAATAAATTACTTAATCATTGATTTTTAAAAATTGAACTCATGGCTGTGACAGTAACTCCTTTCTTTAATGTTGAACATCAAATTTCCTAGAGTAGCAGCAGCAATGAAAACATGACTTGGACCAGATGTTATTATGGTATGAAGGGGCATAGAAGACTGCTATATGCAAGGTTTCAATTTAATAGATGTAACACTGAATCAACAAGAAAAAGCCTTACTTGTCGGGCAACTATTTATTATTTGTGGATGTGTCATTGCTCTAAAAAAAAATGCATGTGCTCTCTAGAAGTTTTGGGATTAAAAATATATACTTTAAAAGTTTGGGGCTAAAAGTATTTAATGAGTTGTATTATATTCAAGTATTCCTATTACTAATATGGAAGTACTAGTTTATTAGGATTGTTTTATGAAATAAGTAAAATAATCACAAAGTAAACCTGAGATATCTGATAACTATCATCAGATATTTTAACTGAAAGATAATTAAAATAGAGCCAAATTAACCAACATGTCAGATCTACTACAATAAAATGTCTACAAAAATCGTTTTCTCTCATCCAAGTCACCTCCACTTCTTCATAGCTTTCAATATGTTTATACTGGGTAAACAGATGCATTTGTATTATAAAATTTTATGCAATGCTATCCCCTCATAGTTTAGATTACTATAAAATTTTAGCTAAGTAAATTTGAAGATACCACATTTATTAATTTTCATTCATCTCACACAATTTTTATTTTACCCTCTTCAATTTTTAATTTTAGTGTCTGAACTTATCCCTCTCACAAGAACACAAAAGCATATGACCTCTTTCAAGATTTGTCTAGAAGCTATACTGTGGCATGTTCACAGCAAAACCCAGGCAGGAAAAAGTAGACTAACATCAAAATAATATCTCCAATTGCTTTTTAAAAATTAAAACCTTTAGAAAATGGAAAGACCTACCATGCTCCTGGATAGGCAGAATCAATATTATTAAAATGGCCATAGTACCCAAAGCACTATACAGATTCAATGCAATCCCAATTAAAATCCCAAAGGCCTTTCTTATAGAAATAGAAAAGGCAATCATGAAATTCATTTGGAAAAATAAGAGACTGAGAATAGCTAAAGCTATCCTGAGCAAGAAGAGTGAAGCAGGAGGCATCACAATACCAGACCTTAAACTTTACTACAAAGCAATAGTAAC
>PVHX01001188.1:0-222472 GCA_004024805.1 Geosciurus inauris | reverse complement strand
ACTGGAAAGCATTATGCTAAGTGAAGTAAGCCAATCCCAAAAAACCAAATGCCGAATGGTCTCTCTGATTAGTGGATGCTGATGAATAAGGGAGGTGGGAATGGGAAACATAAGAGAAATAGAGAAATACTGGACGCGACATGGGGGAGGCGGGGGGGCAGGAAAGGGGAATGGGTATAGTAAAGATAGTTGATAAAAATATATATAAATATATATATATATAGTTCATTGAAAGTGCATATAAAGACGTTTAATATGACGAATGTAATCTGCTTATAATTTTGTGCAAAGTTAGAAAAATTATGATTGTAACAATTTTTTTTCTATTTGCCTCAACAAATGTTTTCAGTGAATAGTGTGTACAGCTTCTGAAAATTTGTTTTTTTCTGTTATGTATTAAAATTCAACTTTTGAGAAAAATAAAAATAAAATAAAAAAGATCCCCAAAAAAAAAAAAAGAATTACATTCTCTGACTCAAAAACCTTGAGCCTTGCAAATGAAGGCAAGTCTACTGAGGTGCACCAACTGGTCCTTCCCCAGGTGTACTTCCAAGGAGTCTTCTCAGAGCGCTCTTGATGTCTTTATTCCTCAGACTGTAGATGAAGGGGTTCAGCATGGGGGTGACCACAGTGTACATCAAAGAAGCTGTTGCAGTTGAGCGTGAGTTTTGGGTCACAGAAGAACTAAGATATACTCCCAGGAGTGTGCAATAAAATAAGGAGACCACGGAGAGGTGAGATGCACAGGTGGAGAATGCTTTGTACTTCCCCTGAGCTGATGAGATTGCACGGATGGAGGAAACTATCTTGGAGTAGGAGTAAAGGATGCCAGTGAGGGGGCCACCAGCCAGAAGGACAGCTGTGATATATATCACCATGTCATTAAGAAAGGTATCAGAGCAGGCATGGTGGACCACTTGATTAAGCTCACAGAAAAAGTGGGGAACTTCCAAGTCTATGCAGAAGGATAGTCTCAATACCATGAAGCTATGCAACAAGGAATTCAGGACACTAGTGATCCAGCATGCCAGAACCAACAGTTTGCAGAGGCAGTGGTTCATGATGATCGTGTAGTGTAGGGGATGACAGATGGCTACATATCGGTCATAGGCCATCACAGTCAGCAGAAAGATGTCCAGCCCTGAAAAGAGCAATAAGAAGTACATCTGGGTGATGCAGCCTGCATAGGTAATGGCCTTGCTCTGTGTCTGGAGGTTCACCAGTATCTTTGGGATGGTGGTGGAGGTGAAGCAGATGTCCACAAAAGACAGGTTGGAGAGGAAGAAGTACATGGGCGTGTGCAGGTGAGAGTCTGAGATGATGGCCATGATGATGAGCAGGTTTCCAACCACAGTGATCATGTACATGGAGAGGAAAACCCCAAAGATAAGCAGCTGTATTTCTGCTTGCTCTGAAAATCCCAGAAGAAGAAATTCTGAAAGTTGTGTATCATTTTCTGGTTCCATGCGTTTGACATGACTACCAGAAAAAGAGAGAGAAAGAACAAAAACAGGACATGAGAATGCATTACTCACCCGACACAATGCTACCTATTTTGTCTGTGTGTGCACGCACACATGCTTGGCATCAGACTCACTGTTAGGCAAGTGCTGTACCACTGGGCTATGCACCATCCTCAATCTTCTATAGTAAAGCTATGAATTTCTACATTTTGTGCATGAATCTTGTCCCCTTCATGGTATTAACTGTGTTATCTGATTAGAAATTTCTGCCTCAGGTTCAGCATCTACTCAAAAATCCTGTTTTCAAAAAATGTCTAATGTTTTTATTAGTGCATTATAGTCATATATAATATTGTGGTTCATTCTGACCTAATCATACGTGCATGGAATATAATTTTCTCCAATTCAATACCCATTACTTCCCCATTTCCTCCCCTTCTCTCCCTCCTGGTTTCCTTTCCTTTATTCTACTGGTCTTCCTTCTATTTATTTTTAGTTTTTTAAAGTAGTGCTTTATCAACCTACACAAAGGTGAAATTCACCATGGTGTATTCATATGTCATTGTGTAATTTGGTCAGTTTCATTCCACCATCTCTCCCTTGTTCCATCCCTCCTGACTCCCCCTCAAACCCCTTCCTCTGCTCCACTGAACCCTCTTCTGTTTTCATGGGATTCCCCCTTTCCCCCTTACTTTGGTCTAGCCTCTGCATATGAGAGAGCATTCACCCTTGACATTCTGAGTTGGTATTATTTCATGTAGCACAATGTTCTGCAGTCTCATCTATTTTTAATGAGAAATTATTCTATGAATTTGAGAAATAGAATGAGGTTCTGTTGACACAATGTATGAAGAAAACCAAAATCCATACAGCATGAGGAGAAAGAAACCTGTTTTAGTCACCTTTCCATCACTGTAACAAACACTTGAGAAAATCAGCTGATACAGAAGTTTTATTTTGGCTCACAGTTTTGAAATTTCCAGCTGACCCATTGGCTTTGGGCTTGTGGTAAGGCAGAAAATCATGGAGGGAAGCCTGTGCTGAGAAAGTCCACTCTTCCATGACCAGGAAGCAAAAGAAAGCAAGGCGGAAGCCACATCCTCGTTGACCTAAAGACATCCCACTAAGCCCCACCTCTTAAAGGTACCACCACCTCCCAAAAGCACCTCTCAGAGGACCAAATCTTTAACACACAGGCATTTGGAGGACAGTCAAGATCCTATACATTCAACTATAGCAAGTGTAATAAAGAAGATAAAAAGGAGAGAGTGGGTGGGGACATTATTTTACTGGCTGTTCATGGAAAACTGACAGATTAGTGAATAGAGACCTCAAGGAATACAATATTTGGGTCCAGGAGGTATCTTGGACTGTGTGCCCCTGGCAGGAGAAACAGCCAAGGCAAAGACCCCAAGGAAGATGCTTGTTTCAGTTATTTAAGACTAACAAGGAAGCCAGTGTGGTGAGCAGAGTGAACAATGGGTGGATGATGAGAAATGGTGGCAGAGGGTGATGAACAAGCCTGGTATGGTGGCTCACACCTATGGTACCAGCTACCTGGAAGGCTGAGGCAGGAGGATTGCAAGTATGAGGCCAGCATGGGAAACTTAGCAGAGCTGTCTCAAATGTAAAAGCAGAATGGCAGGGGCATAGCTCAGTGGTAGAGTGTTTGCATAACATGTGCAAGACCTGAGTTTATCCCAGCTCAACAGTCAATCAATCAGTCAAGAAGCACTGGGTGCTACTGTCATGCATAAGTAATTAGAGCAATTTTTTTAAAAAAACGAACTACTGGCTGGCCTAAAGAAATATATTGTAAGCCATGAAACATCTTTGCAATGAACACAGAGAGCAGAATTAAGCAGACCCATGGGGTTACAAAAGAAAGAAAGAAAAGATCTAATGAATTCCCCTGTTCCTGAGAGACTAGGAAAAAAAAATAGTTTCCTTAGCTACAGGAACAGTCCAACTCCTGCTCTATCCCCTCAATACTCAACAAAAACAATAAACAGGAAAAATAAATTTACTCAAAAGACAAAAGCCATGATATCTTTTCAGTGTCAAGACACTTGCAGATTGAACACCCCAACAAAGAAAAGAGCAAAGGAAATAAACCAACAGTTCAAAAGAAGAAATAGACAAAGAATTTCTGAACCTAAACATTCTATATGAAACAATGAAAAGTTTGCTTTTCCTGTTCCTGGTCCATATTTGTTTGACCCACTGGTTTTCATGTGGTCTGACAGTGGATCAGGAGAGCCTCTCTCTCTCTCCCTTTTCTCAGGTGGCATCTTCCTCTTTGTTATTTGTGGGTTTGGGGCTCTGATATTTTAATTTATTTTTGAGTTTCACGGGTATACTCCAGCCTTCAGTCTGATCATTGTCAATATGCAAAGATTTTCCCAGTGTTACTCAATAAAATCACATGCCATGACACCACAACAATTCAAAATATCTGAAAACATCCTTCCTATAATTAATCCCTGAGAGTATTACATCATACACACACATTTCATCATTCTCTATCTTCACCATTATACTTCAAGATCCAAAGGTGGAGAATTCACCCGGTTTTTTGATCATCTTCACAGTTTCACAAAAGTGAGAACACGTGCATTATATAGAAACAATTTTAAAGAAAACAAAAAGTTAGAATGGCAGAGGGATAAAACCAAGAGAAACAGAGTGGTTTCCAAACTGCAGAATTAGAAGAACCATCAATAATGAATTGAAACAGGATACAAAATGGCAGTAATTCAAGTGATTCCAACATGGATTAATAATTCAATTTTCAAAGACCAAGACATAAGAGAGTATAATTAAGCTTTAAGCATCTAAATTTATAATTTTATCTCATATAAAAATGTATAGAGGGCTGGGGATGTAACTCAGTGGTCGAGCACTTGCCTAACATGTTCAGTGCCCTGGGTTCAATCCCCATCATATATATGTATATATGGATATAAACATATTATATGAAAGGTAAAGATGATCTTAATCAAATGATAATGTATTTCAAATGATCTCCAGAGTGAATGTGACTTTTGGAAATAGATCTATCAAAAAAGACCAAAGTCATAATGAAGAATAATAGACGTGAAAACAAGTTGGAAATATGCATACAAAGCTATTTATTTACTCATATCATGCAGATGAACTTTGTACATTTAAAAAGCAATGATTAGATCACACAAAATACTTATAATGTTATAATTTTCCCCCAACACATCAATATATACATTACATACATAAAAGAACCAAATAGTAAAGGTGATGAGCAACTCCAATTCTCATACTTGAAATCATGCAACAAAAATTGGGAATAAAAAACACTCCAAACCCACTATACAAACTCAAAGAACTTTCACAATTCATAATAAAATAAATGGCTAATGGGATCACAAGTATATTCAGACTCAGCTGTAAGAAAATAAATGCAAACAAATCTTGATGATATGCCTTTTCTGCCTTTTACCTTTTTCATCTGACTGCCTTGCATGAGAGGAGATAATTGGAAAATATATGCCTCTTGAACCACTATTGCAATGTAGGATTTGCAAGCAATGCATTGGTCTGGTCTTTTCTTATGGATATGGAAACATATTTAAGTACACCCCATCATAAAAAAGAAATACCCTCTCATCAGTGTGTACTCCTCCACAGCTAATACTGCACACAATTTCAAAAACCCTTTGTAAATACATTCTACTTTTGCAGGAACCACTTTATATCTACCATTCCCTCCTCTAATTAGGCTTTAGTTACTATCACTTAAATGTCAATGATCATCCCTGCGTTGCTGAGTTCAGCTGTTCCTATTCTTTTTAGCATTGTAAATAAGCACACTAACAATCAAGCAAGCCTCCCCTGCATTCTTTCCACTCTGGGCCAGACTGAATTTCTCTCAGGGAAACTTTCTCTGCTTTTATTGCATCTGGACCTTCCTGCAGCACCGGTTGAGCTCTTGGACTCACCTGGATGGGATGTCTGGAAGAAAAGTCTCTGTGTGGACACACAAAATCTCCCCTGAATGGTTCATGATGGAGACTGAAGCTCTTGCCCTTAGGAATTTCAATGGCCAGTCAGAACATCATCAGACTGTTTCAAAACAGGACAGCAGGAAGGAGTAAAGCATCAGTCCCTGAGCCAGAGAGGTCTCCAACGAATAGGGAAAAGAATATCTTGTCCACACATGATGAAGTACAGTGGTGGAGGAGATATTCATCACTCCTGATAGCTTCTCCCTTAGGTACATTCCCCACATGCCCCTTCTTGTTATTCAATCCCTACGGGACACTGCTCTGAACAGAAAGAAAAAAAAAAGTTTTTGCATATTTTGTCCTCAAGAGACCAGGTAAACCAGTCTTCATCATCCCTCCTCAATGAATTCTTGGTTTCCAAAGGTCTGACCTCCTAACACCTTTTCCCAATCCTGAGTGAAAGTTTTCTCTGAAGTGTAAAACTAAAAAACCGTCTTCACTATGTCCCTTAAATCACCAAAGCACTGACTCACTTTAAGGACACAGCCTTGATATCTTCAGAAAATTTCAATTTACCTCTTCAACAATGGGAGAAGAGTGTTCCTTTGATATGAGACTGTGGGTACAACATTCCTTGGCTTTATGGTGCTTTTGACAAAATAATTAAGAGCTTAATGCTTGTAAGACAAATTCAGAGGTGCCAATTAGTTCTCCACTTATAAAATGTTTGGTAATTATAAGAGTTATATTTAGATCTCTGTACACACCTTGCCCTGAGATTATTGACTTATAAGACATTGTGGTTTAGATATAAGGTGTCCCCCAAAAGCTCATGTGTGAGATAATGCAAGAAGTTTTAGAGGTGAAGTGATTGGGTTATAAGAGCCTTAACCCAATTGGTGATTCAATCCCCTGATAGGGATTAGCTGGGAGGTGACTGTAGGCAGGTGGGGTGTGGTTCGAGGAGGTGGGTCCTTGGAAATGTGCCTTTGGGATATATATTTGGTCTTTGATATATATTTGGTCTCTGCTTTCTGATCATCTTGGCCTGAGCCACTTTCTTCCACCACACTCTCCTGCCATGAGGTGCTGCCTCACCTAGGGACCCAAAGAATGGGGTTGGCCACCTACAGACTGAGATCTCCAAAACCATGAGTCCCAAAATAAAGTTTTCCTCCCAAACTGTTCTTGTCAGGTCTTTTGGTCACGGTGGTGAAAAAGCTGACTAAAACATAAGGAGTCTCTTATTTAACATTTATAAAAGTCCATTATTGTTGTCAGTACATTAGGAACCTGATTTTAAATTTGCAGAAATGGGACTCAAGGTTTAAATGATCTGCCCAAAGTTACGAACTGAGTAATGGATAGGTTTTGAGTGGAACCCCATTAAGATTTTTATAGTTTCTTATGCCGTAGACCTGTGGTCCGCAATAAGAGATGGTTTTGCGTCCAAAACACATTTGGAAGCATCTTTAGAAATTTAGACTGACACATCTGGGGAGGTGCACCTGGTACCCAGCAGGTGAGGCTGGGGATGCTGCTCAACACCTGGCAATGCACAGAATGGCTCCCCTGGGTGTGTGGAGTGGGGAGTCCCAGCCGGTGGCCAGCATGATGAGCAGGGTCCCAGTTCATACTGCCACCTACCTGGGCAGGGGGGCCCAGAACAGAGAAACTGCTGGCCTGACTTCTGCAAATCCCAGGAAGAGAAAGTTTCTCATTCCTACTTGGCTTCCCATTTCCACGAGCCTGCTGGGGTTGGCCAGAAGGAGGAAGAAACAAAATCCCAACATGGTTTCCCTGCTATAATGTAATTTGTATCCTTCCTCCAAGCCCAAGGAGCTCATGAACTCATTCACTTTGGGTCTTCATCTCTTTGCTGGCAAGTTGTGATTACCATCACTATCAAGAAAAATTGTCTCTAGGCCACTGGTTCTCAAACAAGGTTTCCTGGTACAGCAACATTAGCATCACCTGGGAACTTAATAGAAGTGCATATTATCAAACCCACGTGGACCAGCCAAATCAAGTGCTCTGGGAAGGGTGCCAGCAATCTGTGTTTTTACAGGCCCTCCCAGGGTTCTGATGCATGTACAAGTCTGAGGACCACTACATAGTGCTTGCTTGCACCCCAAAGTAATCATCCCTTCTGCAGTCTAACGGCTGCTCTTGCACTTCCTACTCAATGTCTGTAAGAATGAGGAATGATTGACTCTAGGCAGATGTTTCAAGGGCCTAACTGAAGCCAGATCTCCAGAGGAACACCAGAGTACTTAGAAATTCTTTCATTCTGACTTATGCTGGTATCGCACTGGTTAGCCTTTAAGGCTGGTCCCTGCAGATGTTTTACTTCCATAGTTAGCAGTTAGGATGTAAGATCATCCGCCTGCAGTTCTCAGTCTCGAGAGGAACAACTGGATGTTATCAACCCATCACAAGACTGGCAGATACAGAGACCTGCAGCTTAAATGGTGTAGGGTGTGTGTGTGTGTGTGTGTGTGTGTGTGTTTGTGTGCACATGAACCAGTGCATGTGTGGGTGACTTGCCCTTAGGAATTTCAATGACCAGTCAGAACATCATCAAATTGATATTAGAAAGCGACTTGGTAAATTTTAGGAGTGAAGATTATATGCCAATGGTATGGATTGCAGTCAAAACACCATTTTAAATATAAATATGTTTAAGTATACACACACACACACACACACACGTATATGACCCACAGAGTAGAAGAAGGGGAAACAGGATGGGAAACGGGAAGTACTGGGGACTGAAGTGGACCAACTGATATTCTGTGCTTGTATGATGATGTCAAAATTGACCCTAATATTATGTTTAACTATAATATACTACTAAAAACACAAAATATAACTGTAAAACTTTTTAAATAAAAAATTAATGAAAGCACTGTGTGAACATCATATGGAAAGAAAAGTATCCAGTGCTATAAAGTAACTCAACTGGGGCTAAGGTTTAGTCTCAATAGAGAAGAAAAGGAGAGAATTTCCAGAGAAGACTCTTCTGAGCTGAGGCATGGAGAGTGAGTGGGTGGTCAGGGGTGGGAGGAGTTGGAGAGGTTCCCTGACTCTGAAGCCTTGCTACAGTTTCCACCTGCACTGTTTCTCTTCACCCCCGAAGCAGGCAAGGCAATGATGGTGGAGTGTTAGGTGTCAAATATTCTTAGTTCCAATGCTGTTATTTATTTTCCTTCTCCAACAATTCTACACTACGTGAAAAACCGTCTTCATCACAGCATCCTGTACACCCAGCTGGTCCCACATTGTCTAGAACGACATAGACACTGCATACAAGAATGATAACACTCATTTTTTAATCTATGTTTTTACTTTAAGAACATATATTAAGGTGATTTTTAAGCTTGACACACATTACAATAGCATGAAATTGTGGAGAAATATGTGGGGGAAGTAGGAAGGAAATATGAGCTCAAGGAGAAAAAGGAAAAATGTCAGAATCCCCACTCTTAGAGAAAAGCTTGTTCCTATATTGTTAACTTTTCTCATTTACAAGTTTTAATTAAATTTTGTTTGGGGACAATCATAGATGAGCATGCATATGCAAGAAATGACACAGAGATCCATGCACCTTTCCTCAGTTCCCCTATTGTAGCATCTCACAAAACTAGGGTACTTCATCACACCCATGATATTAACACTGATAACCTCAAATACAGAACAGTTCCATCACTCAAGATCCCTAGTATCACCCCTTAATTGGCATGTCCAATCCTCCTTTCCTGGTGCCTGAAACCTACAAACCACTATCTATTTATCCTTTGTATATTCTTATTCCTTCGAAGATACTATCTAAAGTATAAAAGTACCCACTCAGAAAAAATGGTGAGTAGACACCTCTGGGGGCCTTTCTAGCCCAACACTTTGGTGGTGTCATGGACACCAAGCTGACATAGAAGCAGGATCCTACATATGAGAGCAGAGTCACAGCCAGGCAGGGAGGATGCGTTCCGTTATTCTATGGCACAGTGGATGAATGAAGCTAAAAATAATGCACAGTATATCTCAAAATTCTTAGAAGAGAGGATTTTGAATGTATTCTTCATAAAGAAATGATTGTTGTTAAAAGTGATGAATATACCAACTATCTTGAGTTGTCCCTTGGCTCATGTACACATGAATCAAAACACATCACACTGTAGATACAAATAAAGATGAAATTCACTGTGGTGTATTCGTATGGGCACATAGCAAAGTTTGGTCAATTTCATAATAAGCTAATTTTTAACCACCTAAAATAAATAAAATAAAGACCAGTAGAGTCTTCTTCCAGGGGAACATGGGAGGAAAGAGAGGATAAGGGGAAACGTTGGGGACCAAAGAGGAGCAAATTACATTCCATGCTTGTAAGATTATGCTAAAATGATCCCCCATATTATACATAACTATAATGCAATAAAATGCACTAAAAACTATTATGCACAAATATGTGGCTCAAAAATATGTAGAAATATCGTGTCAATCAAAAAATTAAATGAATTAATCTTGTAAACCACAGTGATCAGTGGTTAAAAACACTAGTGTGCTGAAATCTTCATTATCAAGCAGAGGAGTCAAGGTCATAATATCCAAAGGAATGATAGATGCAAAAGAGAAAAACTGACCTCAGATTTACCTCAACAACAAATTGCATTAATTGCCTCAGTGGTCAACTCTACTTTTCTTCCGTGAACATGGTAAAACTCATGACTATTTTTACAGTAAAATGAAAGAAATATTACTCAATAAAATATGCCATGGAAGAATTACTTATTCTTTAAAAATACTTCATGGTCTGTGACATAAATGGTAATTTCCAATTGTTTCTGCTCCAATATTTGGAATAATTGTGGAGAATCAAGACAAGAACAAAGCTGAAACCTAGTGGATATCAGAGCACAAAATTAATAAAGAAATTTGGAAATATAGACAGGTGGGGATCAAGTTATGAAAACTCCAAGAAGCAAAGCGAAGGAGAAAGGTGCACATTCAGAATCTCATCAAAGAAGCACCACTTCTGGCTCTAAGCTTTGCTGCCTGCTGTCATGAGCATGTGCTTCTGAAGCCTGGGGGCCATGCATCTTTTATACTTTCTTTCCAAAGAGCTTTAACAGGGCTCTCTTTACGTCTTTATTCCTCAGACTGTAGATGAAGGGGTTCAGCATGGGGGTGACCACAGTGTACATCACTGAGGCTGCTGCACTGGAGTGGGAGCTGTGTGCTGCAGCAGAACTGAGGTACACACCCAGGCCTGTGCAATAAAATAAGGAGACCACAGAAAGGTGTGATGCACAGGTGGAGAAGGCTTTGTACTTCCCCTGAGCTGATGAGATTGCACGGATGGAGGACACTATCTTGGAGTAGGAGTAAAGGATGCCAGCGAGGGGACAAGTAGCCAACAGCACAAGTGCAAAATACATCACCATGTCATTAAGGAAGGTGTCAGAACAGGTAAGTTGCACCACCTGGTTGAGTTCACAGAAAAAGTGGGGGATTTCTATGTGTGTGCAGAAAGATAGACGTAACAACATTAAGCTTTGTAACAGGGCATGCAGGACACTCAGGATCCAGCACACTAGAACCAGCAAACCACAGAGCCGGGGATTCATCATGACAGTATAGTGCAGGGGGTGGCAGATGGCCACATATCGGTCATAGGCCATCACAGCCAGGAGGAAGTTGTCTAATTCTACAAAAACCAAGAAAAAGTACATCTGTGTGATGCAGCCTGCATAGGTAATGACCTTGCTCTGTGTCTGGATGTTCACCAGCATCTTTGGGATGGTGGTGGAGGTGAAGCAGATGTCCACAAAGGACAGGTTGGAGAGGAAGAAGTACATGGGCGTGTGCAGGTGGGGGTCTGAGATGATGGCCAGGATGATGAGCAGGTTCCCCAGCACAGTGACCAGGTACATGGACAGGAAAAGCCCAAAGATGAGGGGCTGCAGTTCTGGGTCCTCTGAAAATCCCAGCAGAAAGAATGCTGAAACTCTTGTATTGTTTCCTGGTTCCATGGAGGGATGTGACTACTGGAAAGAGAAAAATAATATGACTTCTTTTCACACATATGGACACTACTGAGATGGTCGAAATGTTACGATTTATATTTTCCAGTAAGTAAGTTGATTTCTGTTGTACCATGGATCTTGTCATCCTAGGGCATCCCCAATGCCAATATCAATTAGAATTCCCGTCTCACTCTGAGCTAGGAGCTCATGCATTGCACAGCTTTAATGAGAAATGGCTTCTTACCAAGGAGGAGCACAGGCAGAGTGCTGGCCGTTTTCCAGACACTGTCCAGGCCTCAACAACAAAAGCTGCTACATCCCAGTGATGGGCAAAGAACACATGCACATCGCGAATCACAAGTCCACTGCATTTATGTGCTAATGATACATCACGTGATTGGCATTGTGCCGACTCACTGAAGTACGCACATCAAATACGTGCGGTCCTGTGAATATTAACTATAACTTAGTAAAGTTGTCTTTAAAGGAAATAATTATATTACATGCCTGATGATGAAGCACAGGTGATAAAAACAAAAGTAGACATAATGGAGACAGCAGATAAGAGGTTGCATTTAAGTGTGTGTGGGAAGGGGGCGCTAGGGATTTTACCCAGAGGGTTGTACATGTGCAGCAGGTGCTCTAGGGTTCTGGCAGTAACTCACATACCCAGCTCCTAGGACTAATATTTTTAATAGATGACCAGAAGCTCAGTACAGAATGTGACAATTGAGCGAAGTCCTCAGGAGACAGGGCAGGAGCCAGCAGGTAAGTCGACCTGGAATTTCCAGTTCAAAGGCCCTGAGGCAAAAGCGTGTTTTGTATGTACAAGGGGATGAAGGAGCCAGTGTGAAGAGGTCAATGAGAAAGGAGGAGAGTGATCAGAGATGGTGTCAGAGGGTGCTGAGGAAGGAGGTGGCTCCCTGCTGGAGCTGAACCTGCATGACCCAGGGAGACCTTCCTCCACACTGCACCCTAGTGCATTTTATTAATTTCCTTCCAAAGGCATCCCTTAAGTTGAAATGGACTCACTGCTAACTACCCTTTCTTGTTGAGTCAATCTATGTTCTATGACCACCACCTTGGAATAAGAATCCCAGTGCCCTACCCTGAGGCTGGCACACATGCACACACACCACACTATCACCACTGCGGCCTCTGACCTTTACACCGCACTGTTAGGCTCCTAGTGTATACCATGCAAGCTAGCCAGATCAAATTGTCTTTCCCCTAATGTAGAAATGGCAGCCAGAATGTCCATTTTCTAAGCTTCCCATGGACAAATAAACATGGGGCGAATACTGTTATATTTTGCTAGATTACACTCTGCATTTAAAGAAACACACACACAGGGAAAGATGTCAATAAAAAGAAAAATAGTAGAATTAAATAGACATGAGGGTGGCAGGGGTGATGTAATAAGTGCAGAGGATCCCTGAGAGACCACCAGGAAGAAGTCTCTTCCTGCCAGGCACGGTGGCACATACCTACAATCTCAGCACTTTGGGAGGCTGAGACAGGAGAATCATGAGTTGTGCACAACCACGAGGCACTAAGCCACTCAGTGAGACCCTGTCTCTACATAAAACACAAAACAGGGCTGGGGGTATTATTGCTCAGTGGTCGAGTGCCCCTGGGTTCAATCCCTGGTACCAAAAAGAAAGAAGAAGAAGAAGCCGCTCCCTTGGTTCTGGCAGCATTCCAACCCAGGGGCTCTGTCCTGGGTGCCCTGCAAAAATAAGAAAGGAGCAGAAACCAACACATCCAAAGTCAAAAATAGTGATGTCTTTATGGTTTCAAAGTGAAACAGAAGTGATTCAAATACAAAATGATTAAGGGGAATAAATCAACAATTCACAGAAGGTTCTGTAAAAGTACAACAAAATCTTACGATGTTTTATATGAAACAGGATCTTGTTTTTCCTGTGCCTCTTCCAGATCTCCCTGACCAGCTGGTTGGGATCTGGGGGCTGAGGAGTCCTCCTCACTTCTCTCGTATGGCATCTTCTCTGTGATTCTTGGGCTTGAGATTTTAATTGTTATTTTAACCAAGCCCACAGTGCACTCTGGCCCTGGTTCTGCTCTTCATCCAACAAGTGGAGGTCTCCTCAGCCGTTCTCTACAAAACCATGCAGGTGTCACGACAGTCTTGACCTTTCTCTTCCTTCCTACAGCTGGGGCACTGCGTTATAACACGTCCACTTCACTGTACTCCGTCTGTGACCTTATAAAACCAGATCCAGGTGAGCAGAGACTCCACCTGCTCTGTTCAGCTTTGTGTTTTCACAAAGGTGCAGAAGTCTATCTGCAGTTACTAGAGAACAATGTAAGAAAGTGGGAAGTTATGCAATTCAAAAAATGCAAGGAGAATGCAACCAGGCTCCACAGAGCTGCTTCCAAACAACTGCATTCAACAAATTGAACAGAGCCTCAAAGGCTAGCAGAAACCAGGGTGGCAGTGTGGCTCAGTGGTAGAGCCCTGGCCAGCACTGAGGCTCCGGTTTTATCCCTTGCAATGCAAAAACCAAAACTCACTGAAATAAGACATAAAACAGGAACAAGTCCACGATATCAACATGAATTAGTAATTAAATCGACAACAGTTTTGGCATATCAGAATATAACATGTAATGTTCCTATAATATTCTGACAATAAATTCTCAGCTATCACTTGTTGAATGAATAAAGAATTAAGTCTGAGTGTACATGTACATTTCACATATGATGAAGTTTCACTTCAATTTAATGGAAGATTAGATTGTGGTATAAATGCTTACATAAATGTCTGTCTGGAAGAAAGTGAAGTTGGCCCCCTACCTCATATACATTAACAATGACCAGACAAGTTAAAGACCTGAGTGTAAAAACATACAACTGATTCTAAATGAACATCTAGAAATTATATTAAAAATCTACAGTGAGCAAGAACCTAGTAAGGCAGGAAATTCAGATGTAAGAAGACAGATATGTACCACTAAAAAAAAATTAAATGATTTTTATGGTCAAAAGCATCACCTGAGAAGCCAATGAAGAAACAATTCGTAAAACTTACTCAAAATACTGATACTGATAGAGAATGGGCAGAAAACAATAAAAGGAAATCAAAATAGTGATGAAATATACAAATATTTGCTCAAGTTCAGTAACAGTTTAAAAAAAACAACAAGAAATATTTTTACACAACACCCAACCTTAGGAAAAGCCCCTGCAGAGCTGTTCCTTGGGTTGTGGTTAGAATTTTTACACAGATAGAAAAAGAGAGCTCTCTAATTAAGTAGAATAGATGTGACTTGGGACCATGTATTAGGGAGACAATATGAAGACCGCTACAAACACCAAAAGGGAGCCGGGCACGTGGCTCAAGACTGTAATCCCAGCACTTAGGGAGGCTGAGACAGGAGAATCGCGAGTTCAAAGCCAGCCTCAGCAATGGCGAGGTGCTAAGCAACTCAGTGAGACCCTGTCTCTACATAAAACACAAAATGGGTTGGGGATGTGGCTCAGTGGTCAAGTGCCCCTGAGTTCAATCCCCAGTACCAAAAAAAAAAAAAAAAAACCCACCAAAAGGACAGATATTCTTTAACTCAAGGTCTCTCAATCTCCTCAATAGTGACATTCTGGGATAGGTTATTCTTTGAGGTGGGGGCCACCTTGTGCATTGTTGGATGGTTAGCGGCATCCCTGACCTCTCATGACTCCACTTCATGTGAGAGCCAAAAATGTCTGCAAAACTACCTCAGTACCTCTGGGGTGCAGTTGGAGGGGCGTTGCTTCTTGTTGAGAAACACTTGTTGGAACTTCACAATAGCAACATATTTTTGCAAGACTGATATAATAGTGAATTAATGAGAACAAATATGAAATGCACCCAAAGTATAAATAGTAGCACAGCCCCATTACTGTGTGTCCTTTGAATTAGGTAAACTGCATTGAGGTAGTCATCTGCAGGAAGTCCATAGGAATTACAGAGTAAGAAGTTAAGGGGGGACATGCTAGAAAAGAATACTGCACCAAATGCAGAGAGCATTTGTGATGTGCATGGGATTTCACTCATGCATTTGCAGAAAAGCATTTGAGCATGTATGTATGCATAAAATAGAAAGAAAAGCTTTAAAATAGACTGAGACCTTATAGAACAGAGAATGGCAGCATTGATTGAATTAGTGTAAGTATAGTGCTTCTTTCTTTAAGGTGTGAGTTTGTGGACTTTATTTTTAAAGAAAATAAAGGACTTTATTTAAAAAGAAAAGTTGTGAAATGCTAATGATTTAATAATATCAACACGGGTTCCCAAACCAAGACTAAAGTGTCAAACATTCAGAAACATTAGAATATGAAGGAAACCTTCTAAAATGCATGGTAGTAACAATGTTTAAATTCTTAATTGGTTTTATATGAAGATAAGTGTATTCTAATACTCTTAAAAGTTTATTTAATACCTCCACATAAATGTATTCATTATGTTTTCATTTTTTGTTCCTTTGGCAGGGCCAGGTCTCAAGCCCAAGTCTGTCTAGGCAAGCTCTCTGCAACTGAGCTACAAGCTCAGCCCGATTTTTTAAATGGATCCATAATACCTGCACATACTAGTCGGTACAGTGTGAGAATTCAGTACATGCATTCAATACGCAAATGCTCAAATCAGGATAATGAGCATTTCCTTCTCCTTAAATATTTATCAATTTTCAGTGTTGGGAACCTTCTAATTTCTCTCTTCTAATTCTTTATAACAATATGTAATTAAATGCTGGTCTACTGTTTTGAAGTAATTTTAGATTTTTTATATGAATATAAAATTATGGCTATAAAAATACAGAATAAGATGAGCTGTAGTCATTGTCCAGTGAACATCAGGGTTTGTGGCTCTTGTGAGTGTGTGTGGTACCCACCAGCCACCTCCTCCTGTCTCTCCCCACGCTTCCTCTCCTCTACTGATCACTCACTCTACTTTTCACTAGTTAATTTTTTAGCTTTCTCATTTTTATTTCTATATATTCATTGTGCATATTAATGAGACTCACATGACATTTCCAACACTGATTGAAGCAAAACTGAATGAAAATCTAAAACACTTAAAAGAAAAGTTGTAAAATGCTCATGAATTAATAATATCAACACGGGTTCCTAATTCAAGATGAAACTGTCAAACACTCAGAAATATTAGAATATGAAGGAAATCCTCTAAAATGCATGCTGGTAACAATGTTTAAAGTCTTAATGGGTTTTATATAAAGATAAGTGTATTCAAATACACTTAATATAGACAAGACAAACTTTAACCAAATGGGAAAGAAGCACAAATGTCTTCCCAGGAAGGGCTGAGCTAACACCTCTCTGGGAAAATGTAGCTAATCACAAAAATTAAGGGACACAATAACCAACAACAGAAATGTGAAAACAAGTTGGAAATATACATAAAACCTGACCCACCAGCACCAGAGATGCACAAGAACCTTAAAGCAAGAACCCACAAGTAAAGAATATCAATTCCTGGATTCTTTCAGAAAAAGATTAAAGTGGGAACTTAATCCAACTGATAGACTTGACTACACAAAGTTCATGAATTTTCACACATTCCCACAAATATCTCTATACATACATGAAACAAATAAACTAAAAGGCAAACAGGTAGTTTGGGGGAACTCTAATACTTTGTAAGAATACATTGGAACATGGGGAACATGCCCTGCAGTGTCTATGCAAGTGTCTCAAGGGAGACACTTTGCAATACAGAGGTAACTGACCACCAACCCCACACACATGTTCAGCCTCACAGATATCCAAATCATTGCAAAGTAAGGCTCTTAGGCACACCTGTACTGAGCTATGACATATGCGTTTCCACGTGAATATCAAAGGCAGAAATGATACTATCAGAAGTGCGTTCATGAACTTCTGTTGCAAGATAATATTTGTAAGATCCTTAATATGGATCCTTGCCAACAGTACACAAACATCATCAAATATTTCTCTTCAGAAGCACACACACATTTTTTAAAAGCCCTAACCTGACTACTTGTCCCTCCACAGTTCATCCCTATTCCTTTGCTCCCTTAATTGCACACATCCTTGGGCCTCTGTTCTCTCTGGGAGCACTGGGGCCTCCCTCCACCCCATCTTCCCTTCAGCCTCTGTTAGCACAATTTCATGGTCAGCAGGGAACCCTGTGGTAACCAGTGCAAGGTTCACTTCCCAGCTAAGTGTGATGAATCACTGCAGCCTTGTGAAGAAATCACCAATCAGGACAGCAAGCAGACACAGCAGCCCTGCTCTGGGCTAGGTCAGCCAGACTCTCCACTGACCTCAGCTAAAGAGTTTTGAGTTCCATTCTCTCTGATGCTCTCCTGCAGTGTCCACTGAGCTCTCAGACTCACCTGGAGACCAGCTCTGGGAGGAAGGTCTCCCTGTGGAAGTGCAAGGTCCTGCCTGGGTGGGCTTGATGGTGACTGAAGCTCTGTCCCCAGAAAACACAGCACAAGGAGTCAAGTGCTAGGCTCCTAGGCAGACTGAAGTCCTCAAAGACACCATCACATCCCGTCCAGCACAAGGCTGTGCACTGAAGGACCACATCAGAGCAGAGAGTCACAGCTCCCTATATCTGCTCATTAGGCTCATTTCTCTCTTGTTCCCCTGAGGGACACTGGCCTGGAAAGACAGGAAATTTTCCTGCTGATTTTCTATTCCCAAGAGACCAGTTTATAAACAGGTAAACCTAATTTTTACTGTTCCTCCATGGATTCACCTGCCTTCCAGAGGTCCAGCCTCCTAGTTCTTCATCCTCACTTTGGCTAAAAGTGTTTTCTAAGTCTGATACTAATGAACTTATCTTAACTAGACCTCAGGTGTCTTCAAAGCATGGACCTGTGGTGGGCAAAAAGCACCAGACACACTAGAAAATGGTCATGCCCTCTTTAACATGTGCTGCGTAAGAGTTGTGTTCCCTTGGTATGAAGCCGTAGGCATTATACTGCTTGCCTTCATGATCCTTTCCTAAACTAGGAAATTATAGTTTTAACACCAGCTAAGAGCTCCCTTTCAGTCTTTTACTTAAAAATGTTTATTAGGAAGAGGTGATTGGTTCTCTTTATGGACCGTAACCTGAGCTTAATACCTGAGAAAAACTGGGCAACCTCATTTTATTGAAGTCTATTCAATGGAGTCTATTTTATGTAGTGACACTATTATGACCTCCATCTCCACTGCAGAAAATGGGCTGACGATGTTATACATTGAGAAGGGATGGGACCTTCATCTGAATTCTGGCATGATGTTTCCACTTCTCAAATATAGGCCTTTGGTTTTCCTTTACATACATTTTTCCCCTAGGGATAATTAACAATGTCTGAACAGTGGTACTAACCATTTACAACACCCACAACAGCTCCCAGCACAAAAATTACCTTGCCCCCCAAATGTCAACAGGGAAGAGGTGATCAAAACCAATTCTATACCAATTTCATTATGCAGAAGAATTACCAGGGATGCAAGATCAGATGCAAATTCTGAGATCACAGGTCTCCTGTGGTGACAGGAATTCTACATTTTAACATGAGCAAGGTGGTCCTGGTACAGCAGGTCCTGCTCTGTGGACTTCTTTTTGAGTAGCAAGGCTTTGATGCTTTGTGATAGTCTGTAGGTAGTTTTAGGTTTTCTCCTCCCAAAATTGTCTTTGTATGCTTTTATTTTTGTGTATTTTTTTAAAGAAGTGTGTACACCCACTCTAGAGACTGTATTGATTTCTGTATGTTATTGTTGTTGTTATTATTATTATCAAAAACACTTAATAATTTTGTGGTACTGGGGATTAAACCCACAGGTGGCCTACTATTGGGCTACAAGCACTGATTTATTTGTTTGTTTGTTTGTTTGTTTAGCCTCGGTCTCCCTAACTTGCCCAGGCTGGCTTCACAATGATGATTCTCCACTTTCAGCCTCTAAGTACTTGGTTTAAAGGTGTGCTCCACCATGATGGCCAGCCAATAATTCCATACAAGGAGTCTGGAAGACAACTAATATCATTCTGAAAAAGAATTTGTAGTAGACAGAATAATGATCTTGAAGGAATGTCTTAATCCTAATCCACAGAACTTTTGAATGTGATGACTTAAATTTATTATGTTAATTCTTAGACCCCAATACCCTGTCACAAGCGACACCACTATACTAAAGTCCAAATTATCAAAAGGAGTAGTTAAAGCATTGACATACACAGGATTGATCATGCAAAGGAGAGACACTTCACTATCACATTTCCCTCTTCTACAAAGTACAAAATCCGCCTCAGGTGCCCAGGGCTGTTTTTCACAGACATAGCAAAACACATGAAGGTTTTTCAATAAAACAAAAGAAACAATAAATTCAATATATTTCAAGAGGGAAGAAATGATTTGTAAGAAGTCCTTTCTGTCGCATGACATCAATGGGAATGTCCAAAGATTTCTTGTCCAATGTTTGAAAGAAATTAGAAAACCAAACCATGTGATAAAACTGTTGAATATCAGATAAATCAGGAAGCTGAATAAAGTGAGTGAGTTGTTAAATGGTAGAGAGAAATCAAAATCAGAGCAATTAATCTGCAGGGAATAAATAGAAGAAAGAAGCTTTACACTCGTGATCTCATCAGAAACCCCAACTCTGGCCCTGAGGCTTTGCCGCCTGCCACCCCTGGCATGGGCCTCTGAACCTTTCTACAGCTTCCCTCCAAAGAGCCTTTTCAGGGCTCTCTTTACATCATTATTCCTCAGACTGTAGATGAAGGGGTTCAGCATGGGGGTGACCACAGTGTACATCACTGAGGCTCCTGCACTGGAGTGTGAGCTGTGGGCTGCAGCAGAACTGAGGTACACACCCAGGCCTGTGCCATAAAATAAGGAGACAATGGACAGGTGAGAGGCGCAGGTGGAGAAGGCTTTGTACTTGCCCTGAGCAGATGAGATTGCACAGACGGAGGAAGCTATCTTGGAGTAAGAGTAAAGGATGCCAGCAAAGGGGCCACCTCCCAACAACACAGATGCAAAATACATCACCATGTCATTAAAAAAGGTGTCAGAACAGGCAAGTTGCACCACCTGGTTATGTTCACAGAAAAAGTGGGAGACTTCCAAATGTGTGCAGAAGGACAGTTGTAACACCATCAAGCTTTGTAACAGGGCATGCAGGACACTCAGGATCCAGCACACTAGAACCAGCAAACCACAGAGCCGGGAGTTCATGATGACAGTGTAGTGCAGGGGGTGGCAGATGGCCACAAACCGGTCATAGGCCATCACAGCCAGAAGGAAGTTGTCCAGCCCTACAAAAACAAAGAAAAAGCACATCTGAGTGATGCAGCCTGTGTAGGTAATGACCTTGCTCTGTGTCTGGATGTTCACCAGCATCTTTGGGATGGTGGTGGAGGTGAAGCAGATGTCCACAAAGGACAGGTTGGAGAGGAAGAAGTACATGGGCGTGTGCAGGTGGGAGTCGGAGATGGTGGCCATGATGATAAGCAGGTTCCCCAGCACAGTGACCAGGTACATGGACAGGAAAAGCCCAAAGATGAGGAGCTGCAGTTCTGGGTCCTCTGAAAATCCCAGCAGAAGGAATTCTGAAACCCTTGTATTGTTTCTTGGTTCCATGTGGTAGATGTGCCTATCAAGAAAAAAAATGACATGACTTCTTTTCTCACACTGATTTGATTGAAATGGGACAATTTAGCCAGACCAGGTAGAATATACCTGTAATCCCATTGGCTCAGGAGGCTGAGGCAGGAGGATTACAAGCTAAAAGCCAGCCTCGGCAATGTAATAGCAAGGCCCAGTGTAACTTCACATGATCCTTTTTCAAAACTGAGAGACCTGCAGTGGCTTAGAGGTAATGTATCCCTGGGTTCGATTCGCATTTCCCATTGCAAAAAAAAAAAAAATAGAAATGGGACAATATATATTTTCAGTCAAGAAATTGATTTTTATTTTGTTTCTGTGTTGGGTCATCCTAGGATATCCTGATCCATTAGATCAGGATTAGGACATCCCTGATGCCATTACTGAGTAGGAATTTTTGTCTAACTCTAAGCTTTTCCCAAGAGTTCATGTATTGTACAATTTTAATAGGAAATCACTTCTTATCACTGAGGAGCACAAGTAGAGTGCTGGCCATGTTCCAGGCACTGTCCAGGCATCCACAACAAAATCTCCTACATCCCAATAAGAGACAAAGAACATATGCCCAGAGGCAAATCACAGGTCTATTACATTTTTGTGCTAATGATACATCCCATGTATTGGTATGTGTGCCAACTCACTGAAGCATACACATCAAATACACATGGTACATTGAACATTAATTACAACTCAACGAAGTTGTTTTAAAAAGAAATAATCACATAACAAGCCTGAAGGTAAAGCAGATATGAGAAAAACAAAAGCAGGTATAATGGACACAGCAGATAAGAGGTTCTATTTGTGTGTGTGTGTGTGTGTGTGTGTGTGTGTGTGTGTGTGTGGTGTGAACTCATGGCCTTCTCTTTGTTTGCAAGAGCTCTACACTGGCTAACATCCTGAGCCACTGGGGCTCCTATTTTTGTGGTTTTCCAAACAAAAAGAAACTGTGAAAGAACTGAAAAAAGATGGTATACAGCATGTTAAAAATGTCAGTATGAAATAACTAAATTGACAAAGACCTGACAGACTAGAATATAGTAGTGATGTTCCTATGACATTGCGGCAGGTGATAAATGCTCAGATATTTCTTAGGAGTGAATCGAGTATGAAGTCTAGTGTATATGGACATTTCATATAACACAGTTAAATACCCACCTGATAGGAAAATATTAGATGGTAGAATAAATCCTTATAAAATGGCCATCTGTCTCAGAGAAGATGAAGTTGATCTCCTAGCTCACACATTTACCAATAATAAGACAGATTAAAGACCTCAGTGGGAAAATGCAAAAGAAGTTGGGGTGAACATCTAGGCATTATATATGAAATTTACAGTGAAATACTGCATTATAAGGCAAAAAACTCAGGTACAAGAAGATAAACATACCACTAAATAAAATACGAAACTGTTTAAGAGTCCAAAAATTACTCCAATAGTCAGTGAGAAACAGTAATTGTAAAATCACTTGAAATACTGATAATGGTAGAAAAATAAACAGCTATCGATTATAGGGAGATCAAAATGGTGATGATAAGAATAAAGATTAGCTCCAAGCCGTTAAGAAAACAGCAAGCTATTGCTTTCACGCTCTTCTGCCTTGGAAAAGACCCTAAAGAGCCTTTAAACTGGTTATTGGAATTTTCAAACAAAAAAGAGGAACTCTCTGAGGTGGTGGGGGACATGTGACTTGGTACCAAGTCTTGGTGAGACATGCTACAGACAGGGATGAATATTAAAGGTGAAGATATTCTTTTAGCTAAGGCTGCTCAATCTCCTCACAGACAATATTTTCGAGATGGGGCTGTCCTGTGCATTGTAGGACATCTAGCAGCATCTCTGACCTTTCATGATAGCAAAAAATCTCTGGACACTGCTCAATGTTCCTACGGAGACAAATATTACTCATGATTGAGAACCGCTTTGAAGTTAACAATAGCAAAATATTTTTGCACCACTGATGTAATAGCAAATCAGTGTAGAAAAATAAGAAAGACCACCAAAAGTACCAAAAGTACGGGTCTCATAACCCTATTGTGAAATACTGTGTATCCTTTGAAGTAAAGTGCATTATGTGAGTTGATTTGAAGGAATTTAGTAGGCATCTTTGAGAGAGAAGGAAAGAGGGGACAAGCTAGAAAAGACCACAGCACTAAACAGAGGGCGTGTACAATGTGCATAGGAGCCTATTCCTGCATTTGTATGAAGGGTGTATGAGCTTGTCAGTATACAAAGTACAAGAAGAAAAGTTAAAAAATTACTAAGAATATATATAAAATCAGAATGATAGTGCTAGTAAGTTTAGTGTAATTATTGTTTTTATCTAATGCAACAAATTTATGGATTCTAGTTGTATTTCCAATTTCAATGCAATATCTCACATTGATTATTTCATTCTTTTATGAAAAGTGTCTGTTTTCATTTTGGTTTTTGGTTTTGGGTTTTGTTTTTCCATTTTGTTTTATTTTGCTTTGCTTTACTTTGGGTCTTTTTGCAAGGCTGCAGTTGAACCCAGGACCTTTTGTATGATAAGCAAGTGCTCTATGACTGAACTTCAGCACGACCCTGAATTTTTTTAACTGACACATAATAGATGTACACTCTAGCAGCCTAGTGTGATCATTCAATACATGCATGTAACATAGAATGCTCGAATCAGGGTCATTAGCACTTGTTTTTCCTTAAACCTGTATCATTTCCTTGTGTTAGAAACTTTCTAACATTTATGAAAAAATATGAAATCAAAAAATAACATAGACTTTTGGAAGTAATATTGTGTTGCTTCTTAGGATTATAAAATTTTGGACATAAAAATGTATAAGAAATGGCTTTGGACTGCAAACGTCCCACAGTGTGGTGGGATCCAGGGCCCCTTCCTCCTCTGACTGTAGTCTGCTGTGGTTATCAGGCCTCTGAGGCTACTCCCTCTGCCTTTCCTGCTTCTGCTGACCACCAGCCTACATTCTACCACCCTGAGTCTCAGATTTTCTCCTATTCTTGATTAAATAATCCCTCTGTATATGTTTTTTTTTAATATTTTTAGTTATACCTGGACACAGTGTCTTTATTTTGTTTACTTATTTTTATGTGTTGCTGAGGATCACACCCACATGCGAGGCAAGCGCCCTGCCACTGAGCCACAACCTCAGCCCCTTCTCTGTATATGTTGACAGGGTTCCATGTCACTTTTCAATACATTCGTTCAGCATGCGCTAGTTGAAACAAAATGGAATGAAAAAAATCTAAAACATCCACAGGAAAGATGCAAAATAGGAATTATTTAATGACATCAACAGGGTTATGAATTCAAGACTACACTGTCACACACTTGGAAATAACAAAATGAAGAAATTCCTATTAATTTCAGGTGGTGAAAATATGTAAAGTTTTAATATATCTCATACAAAAATATGTACATTAAAATATGCTCAATAATGATAAAATTAGTTTGGATGAAGAGGAGAATAAGCAGGAGTGTCTTTCAATGATGCCTAAAGGTGACGCTTTTCTTAGCAATGTATCTGATCAGAAAAAGACAAAAGACACAGTAAGCAACACAGACCCGTGAAAACAAGTTGGAATTGTTACCAAACGTGACTTAGCATTAGTGATACCCAAGAATGTTCACTACCATTTTTATTGAAAGCAAGGCCAGAAAAATGAAAAATATTAATCATTCATAGTTTCAGAAAAAAACAATGTGCAAACAAATACAACTACTAGATAGACTAGAACTTAAAATATTCACAAATTTTTGCACAGTCCAACCAAAATATCTATATACATGAAAATAGGCAGGCTATGGAAGAAAAAGTCCAATAATGTCTTTAAAAGGCTATATTGGAAAACAGTGCAGAAAGGACTCCTACCAAGTACACCATAGAGAAACCAGCACAGCCCTTTGTAACCCACCAGGAAACAGCTAACATAATACAGGCATATTCAGCCTCACAGGTGTTCAGATCATTCCACAGCAAAGCTCTAGGCAAATCTCCATTATATTTTTCAGTGTGACTATAGAGAAAACAATACTTTAAAATCTGTGCCCCATGAACTTTTGTAGTAAAATAACTTTGCAAGATTCTTAACCAGGATTTTTGTAAATAATAAACAAACCTAATCAATTATTTCTCATCTGAACACGTACACGATCTAAAATTTCCCTAACCCTCCTTCTTGTCCCTCCACAGTTCATCCCTATTCCTCTACTACCTTAATTGCAAACATCCTTGGGCCTCTGTTCTTTCTCTGGGAGCACTGGAGCCTCCCTCCCTTCAGCCTCTGTTAGTGCCATTCACTGTCAGCAGTGAACCCTGCGGTAACCAGTGCAATGTTTACTTCTCACTTAAGTATTAAATGAAAAGTAGTGCAAAATTGTGACTAAATCATCCAGAGAGCAAGCGGCCACAGCAGCCCTGCTCTGGCCTAGGTTGGCCTGGCTCTCCACTGACCTCAGCTAAAGAGTCTTGGGTTCCATTCTCTCTGATGCTCTCCTGCAGTGTCCACTGAGCTCTCAGACTCACCTGGAGACCAGCTCTGGGAGGGAAATCTCCCTGTGGAAGTGCAAGGTCCTGCCTGGATGGGTTGGTGGTGATTGAAGCTCTGTCCCCCCAAAACACAGCAGGAAAGAGTAAGGTAGTGGGCTACTAGGCAGACCTGAGACCTCAAAGGACACCACCACATTCTGTCCAGCACAGGGCTGTGCACTGAGGGACGACATCAGAACAGAGAGTCACAGCTCCCTATATCTGCTCATTAGGCTCATTTCTCTCTTGTTCCCTTGAGGGACCCTGGCCTGGAAAGACAGGAAATTCTTCCTGCTGATTCTCTGTTCCCTAAAGACACCAGTTTATAACCCAGTGAGCTTAGGTTTTACTGTTCCTCCATGGATCCGCCTCCCCTCCAGAGGTCCAGCCTCCTGGCACTTCATCTCTCCTTTCATTGAAAGTATTTTCTAAGTCTGACATTGATGAGCTCCTCTTGATTGAGCTCATGTGTCTTCAAAACATGGACCTGTGCTGGGCAAAAAGCACCAGTTAACCCCAGAAAAGAGTCATGCCATCTTAACAAGGGTAGGAATTGTATTCCCTTTGTATAAAGCCTTGGGCATTACAGTTCTTACCTTCATTATTCCAACATTATCAGGAAATTTATAGTTTTATTTATTTATTTTTAATTATCCAGTAGAATCTATGTATATTGTTTAAGAAAGAATGAGTAGAAACAATATAATGTAGATAGGATAAACTATAAACTATTCAATATATAAAACTACTCAATATATAAAATTATATAAATTATTCAATGTAAAGAAATTAAATAGTCTATGAAGATGTAAGAATAAGATTAAAAACATGAAATAGAATTAATCACATTGGTTTTCTGTGTTCACCAAAGGCATTTCCCAAATAAAATGGATGATAAAATGGAAAGAAAATCAGAGAAGTTAAAAAGAGTATAGAAATGAATGAATAAAATTAAACAAGTTTTTAAACATTGTTTTAAAATTAAGAAACTGACTTCATGTTTCATCTCTGACACGTTAAGTATTCAAAAGTCATCAATCTTATCCTTACAGTAACAAAAATGTCTGAAAATCAAGTTACATTTCTTGAACCCAACAATGTGTTTCTAGAGCTGTCCACTGGTACATATAGTCTTGAAGAATGGCTGGAGACCGAATATGGGCTAATTTGGAGGGGAGGCATCCAGTGCTCCCAGAGAAAGATCAGAGACCCAAGCATCTTTGCAATTACTGGGAGTACAGGAATAGGTATTAACTGATGGAGGGACATGAAGTGAAGTTAGGACATTTTTGTGTTTGTGTTTAAGATGGGAAAAAGTTGACATACTTGATTATGTTTATGTATTGTTGATAAGTATCCGGAGGGAGGGTATATTATCTTGTAGCAGAAGTTTAGGAGAACAGGAGTTCAAATATTTTTTAAAGTATGATTTCTCTCTTGGAGCACTCACATTAACGAACATGATTTCCTAGGTGAATAGAGAGATGCCTAAGATTCTTACTTTGTAGTGATTTGAACACTTGTGAGGCTGAATGCATCTGCTGTATGGCCAAGTGTCTGAGCAAGTCTTTCCCTTGTATGTGCAGGTGGAAGAATTATCTACCTCTCCACTACCTTTTGCTGTGTATTCCTGCATACAAAGTTTTGGAGATTTTTCTTCTTTCACAAACTGCCTTCTTACCATTTAGTTCTTTCGTGCATGTATAGAGATATATGTGAGGAATGTGTGAGAATTTGTGAACCTTGTGTGGTCAAATCTACCAGTCACATATGTTTGTGTATTGCTTTTTTTCCTGAAAGAATTGAGGCATTAACATAATATTTTTTACTTGTGGGTCCTTATTTTAAATAAAAAAGATCATGAAAGTTCTTGTGCACCTTTAGTGCTAATTTCCAACTTGTTTTCACATCTCTGTTACTGCTTATTGTGTTTTGGCTTTTTGTGATTAAAAACCTTTCTCAGGCAAAAGGTTCAGCCTTTTGGGAAAACATTCATGCTTCTTTCCCATTTGATTAAAGCTCATTCATACGTTATTAAGTGTATTGAATACACATATCTTTATGAGACAAATTAAAACTTTAGACACTGTTACTTTCATGGATTTTAGAATCCTATTATTTTCAAGTCTAAGGCAATTTAATCTCAAATTAGCAATCCAGGTTGATATTGTTAAATAATTCCTATTTTCTATCTTTTTTTTTTTTTTTTTGGTACCAAAAATTGAACTCAGGGACACTGGCCTGGAAAGACAGGAAATACTTCCTTCTGATTCTTTGTTCCTGAGACCCATTTATAGTCCAGTAAACCTAGATTTTATTGTTCCTCTATGGATTCACCTGCCTTCTGGAGGTCCAGCCTCCTTGTGAAGCCTGACACTGATGAACTCATATTGATTGGATCTCATGAATCTTGACAGCAGGTATGTGTAGTGAGCACAAAGCACCAGATACCCCTGAAAATTGTCATGCCCTCTTTAACAAGGGACAGAACTGTGCTCCTCTGGTCTAAAGGTTTGGGCAAAACACTTCCTGCCTTCATGGACTCTTTCCCAGCCCAAGAAATTTTATAGTTTTTGCAGAAGTTAAAAAGCACTCATCTTTTTTTTCTAATTTTTTTTAAATTTTTATTTTTTCTCAAAAATTGCATTTTAATACATGTTATCAAACATAACAGAAAAAAACAATTTTTCAGAAGCTGTACACACTGTTCTCTGAAAACATTTGTTGAGGCAAATAGAAAAAAATTGTTACAATCATAATTTTTCTAACTTTGCACAAAATTATAAGCAGATTAAATTCTTCATATTAAACACCTTTATATGAACTTTCAATGAACAGTATATATATATATATATATTTATATATTTTTTATCAAATCAACCATCTTTACTATACCCATTCCCCTTTCCTGCCCCCCACTTCCCCGTGTAGCGTCCAGTGTTTCTCTATTTCTATTATGTTTCCCATTCCCACTTCCCTTATTCATCAGCATCCACTAATCAGAGAGACCATTCAGCATTTGGTTTTTTGGGATTGGTTTACTTCACTTAGCATAATGCTTTCCAATTCCATCCATTTGCCTGCAAATGCCATAATTTTATTCTCTTTTATTGCTGAATAATATTCCATTGCATATATGTACCACAGTTTCTTTATCCATTCATCTATTGAAGGACATCTGGGTTGCTTCCACAGTTTTGCAATTGAAAAAGCACTCATCTTATCAATAAAATATACATTTTGTTCTTTTTAAGCACTATAACCTAAGATTAGCACCCTCTAGGAATTGTGCAATTTGATTTTTCATATCCTACTGTGTGAGATGGTAGTGCTCTTATGAACTCCATTCTCCACTGAAGAAATGGAATATCCAAATATTGTCAATCAAGTAAATGATGTGGCCTGGATTGAAATTCCAGAATAATGGTTCCAGTTCTCAAACTATGGCTCCCAACTAGAGATATTTTCCCCTGGGGATATTTGGCAATGTCTGAAGGGTGGTGCAAAGAACAAGTCCCAACACAAATAATCATTCTGCTCCCAAATGTCAATAGTGAAAAAATATGTTTTAGACCAATTTCATCTTGGATGAGAATTCCCAAGTATTCAAGTTCAAATGCAAATCTGAGGTCATAGTTCTGCTGTATGTCCAGAGGTTCAGCATCCTAACGACATCCCTAGGGGTATTAGGGTTAGAGGATCAGGACCATAGGGCACTCTGAGTAGCAAGCCTGAGATCCTGTGTTAGCATCAGGCTGCAGCTCAGTGGTAGAGCACTAATCTAGCATATGCAAGTCCCTGGGTTCCAACCTCAGCACCCAAAATGGAAAACATCTCAAGTGTGGATGATCCTAGATGTTCTCCACCATGAATCAACTTTGCATGACATTTTCAAAGGAAATTGCATTCCTTGCTCCGAAGGATGTCATAGATTTGTTTTCAAGTGTTTTTTTAAAGGGTTTTGAGTGATGTTAGCTAATTTACTTTTGGAAAAGGCTTGTAGCAGGAAGAATATGGGGTCTCCAGAAGAGGTCATACATGTGAACCTGGTCTGCTTCTGTGAACTCACCTTGGTTCTTAGGTTCCACATACGGGAGAAATCATGGAGTATCTCTCTTTCTAGATCTGATTTATTTCATTCAGCATGATGTCTTTCAGTGTTAGTCTGTTCTTCTAGTGTCTTGAAATGTGACATTAGGGTATTTGAGATCTTTCCTTTTTTATTGTGGGTGTTTATTGCTTGCTGATACAAAATTTAGACATTTTCACACATTTCCTTGCACAAACATTTCTACACATAGATGCATAGAGGAACTGAGAGGCAGCATCAAAGTGGGCGAAAAGTGCTAATTTTTCTATGAAAGATGCAACAACATTATATAGGAATCAAAACACTCTAACCCCAATGCAAAAAAGCAGAAGATTGCAAAGAATTTCCAAAAGAAAAAGTCCATGGCTGAGAAGCCCACACATGTCTTCCACCTCGCAGGTCATGGAATAATTGCAAAGTAGAGCTCTTTCACACATCCCTTTTCACCTAATAATCAATTCATTTTTTTCGTATGAATACCCAGTGTGAGAGAAGACACTGCGAGATCTATGTCTCATGAACTAGTGTCACACGGTGGTATTTCCAAGCATTCTCTTGGTCTGGAACTTTCTTGTCAATATGGAAACATGGTCACATATACTCTGTCTTTAAAATTTAAAAGACAATCACATCTATGCATATTCCTCCACACCTAATGCTCTATTTTTTACTCACCTTAATTTCAGAATTTCTTGGACTTAGTTCTAATTCTACTGGAAGTTGTTATGTCTCCCAAGCCCTAATACAATTGAGTCCCTGACCTGTTGAGTTTAATGTTCACTTGTTTTTCAGCATCACTAGTAAATGTGTTGATGAATTAAGGAAGAAAGCAAATGACCACAACCGTCCCTTGGATCTGGGCTAAACTGGTTCCACTCCCAGCTGACTGGAGGTGAATATTCTCAGCCTCCCTTGCCACAGGTCCTCTCCTCAAGTGTTTGCTGGGCTCTCAAACTCACCTGGACAGGATGGCTCAGAGTATGTTTTTTGTGGAAGTGAAAACTCCTCTCTGATGTGGGAAAAAAGGTTCACTCTTCATACAGTGCTATGGAACTGAAAATTGGTGCAACCACCCTGGAAAGCAGTATGGAGATTCCTCATAAAACTTGGAATGGAACCACCATTTGACCCAATTATCCCCCTCCTCAGCATATACCCAAAGGACTTAAAACCAACATACTACAGTGACACAGCCACATCAATGTTTATAGCAGCTCAATTCACAAGAGTTAAGCTATGTAGCAAATCTAGTTGCCCTTCAACAGATGAATGTTTAAAGAAAATGTGATATATATGCACAATGGAATATTATTTAGCCATAAAAAAGAATGAATTTGTGACTTTATCATGCTAAGTGAAATAAGCCAATCCCAAAAGACCAAGGGCCAAATGTTCTCTTTGATATGAGGATGCTGACACACAACAAGGGGAAGAGTAGAATAGAGGTTTATTGGATTGAACAAATGGGAATGAAGGGAAGGGAGGAGATAGAAATAGGAAAGACAGAATGAATCAGACATAACTTTCCTATGTTCATATATGAATACATGACCAGTGAAACTCTACATCATGTACAACCACAAGAATGAGATCCTAATTAGAATAAGTTATACTCCATGGAGGTATAATATGTCATAATACACTCTACTGTCATGTATACATAAAAGAAACAAATAAAAAATAAGTAAGTAAATAAAAAATAAATAAATAAAAAAGAAAACTCCTCCCTGGATGGCTGGTAATGGAACCAGAAGCTGTGTCCCAGACAAGATAGCAAGGAGAGGCCAAGCCTTGGTCCTGAACCAGTCTTAGAATTCCAAAAGAAATAGTCATGTTATTTCTAGTCCAAGGCTAGACATCTGAACAATAGCCAAGGAGCTAGGTAAGCCTCCCTACATCTGCTCATTAGGGATGAGCTCATGGCCCTGCCTGACAGTTTGACCTGTGAGCACATGATTTCCATAGGGGACGGTTCTCTAAACACAAAGGAAATTTCTTTTGCAGATTGTCTGTTCCCAACAGACCAGGTTAGAAGTTTAAGTTATTCCTTTTTTGTCCACATATCACAAATATGTTCCACACTAAGAGGATTCTCCTAATAAATTCACTCTCAGTCATATTAGAACTCTCTTCTTTATTCTTGCTACACTGGTGATCCTCTACTGTCTTTGATGTTTTTGTTTCTATTAGTGCCTTACAGTTATACATAATAGTGGGATTCATTTTGGCATATTCACGAATGCATATAACATAATTTGCTCCATAATGCCCAGTACTTTCCATTTCCCTCCCTTCCTACCTCCCCCTGGTCCACTTGCTCTACTCTACTTGTTTTTCTTCTACTTGTTTATTTTTTAAATTGGTGCATTATGGCTATACATAAAAGAGGAACTCATTGTGATCTATTCATACAAGCACATAGCATAATTGGGCCAGTTTCATTCCACAGTTCCTCCCCTTTCCCTCATCCCTCCCCCTCAACCTTCTTCCTCTTCTCCACTGTTCTCCCTCCTATTTTCATGAGATTCTTTTTTTTTTTAATTCCTCATTTCTTTCTAGCTTCCACATAAGAGAGAAAACATTTGACCCTTAACTTTCTGAGTCTGGCTTATTTCACTCTGCATTGTGTTCTCCTGTTCCATCTATTCACCAGCAAGTGCCATCATTTCATTCTCTATGGCTGAGCAAAACTCCCTTGTGTGTATAGACCACATTTTCTTTATCCTGTTGTTTGCTGACCTTGGTTTCATAACTTGGCTATTGTGAGTTGCATTGCTATAAACATCAGTGTGTCTATATCACTATGGTCTGCTGACTTTAGTTCTTATGGATAAATGCTAAGCAGTGGGATAGCTGAGTCATATGGTTCTCAAACAGATTGTCCTCAACAATACCTAAATGTTCTTTCTTTGGTCTAAAGAATGATTTCACAGGGCTTTTTCCTGTAGCATACCTTTGTACAGACTGATGCCTTTGTACCATATGTGAGGAATGGCACCCCTCCTGAACCCAGGAATACAGCATGGATCAGGTAAGTGCTGCACCTCATTAACAAGTGGGTACAGGGAACCCCACGGTAGGTAGCACCTTCTAAAAGCCTCACCTGTTGGCTATGCCTTCATGCTAAACACAAGGACATGAAAGGAATGCTTGGTGTCCTACTCTTCCAATTTTCTGGAACAGACTGTTTTTGTTCTAATTAATTATACATGACAGTAGAATGCATTTTGACACATCATACATAAATGGAGCACAACTTCTCACACTCCTGGTTGTACATGATGTTAATTACACAAGTTGTGTAATCGTATGTGCACATCAGGTAATAATGTCCAATTCATTCTACTATCCTTCCTACCCCAACCCCAACACTCCTTCAATCCTCTCTGCCTAATCCAAACTACCACTATTTTCCCTACCCTCCCACCCCTTATTGTGATTTAGCATCTGCATATCAGAGAAAACATTTGGCCATTGGTTTTGGGGGGATTGGCTTATTTCACTTAGCATGCTATTCTCCACCTCCATCCATTTACCTGCAAATGCCATAATTTCTTTCTTCTTTATGGCTGAGTAATATATATACCACATTCTCTTTATCCATTCATCTGTTGAAGGGCATCTAGGTTTTGTTCCATAGCTTAGCTCTTGTGAATTGAGCTGCTATAAACATTGATGTGGCTGCGTCACTGTCATATGTTGATTTTTAGTCCTTTAAGTATAAACTGAGGAGTGGGATAAATAGGTCAAATGGTGGTTCCGTTCCAAGTGTTCTGAGGAATCCCCATACTGCTTTCTAGAGTGGTTACACCAATTTGCAGTCGCACCAGCAATGTATGAGGGAAACTTTTTTCTGGAACTGATCTCTAATAATGCCTTATAAAGTGTTAAAGATGGTTTTTACTCTCTGGCCTGAAGTATTGAGAACCACACAATGAACTTCTTGTGTGCTTGTAAAGAAAGCTGTGGATTTATGAAGACTCCCGCCTGCACAAGCCACTCTCATTATCCTTCTCTAACCACACACCTGGAACACTATCTACACTGCACCCCAGGTAGGGAGGACAGAAGCTCTGACAGTGGAGGTGGGGGTGCCACTAGGACAGGTATGTATGGGCTTGGAAACAGACAAGCTCCAAATCACTTATTGAGGAAATTATCAGGGGGAAAGACAATGATCCACTGAGATCAAATCCAAGGAGAAAGCAGCACCATGAGCCAAGAGACCCAGGGGAAATATTGACATAGCTGGCAAACAATTTGGTCTCAGGGATGCAAAACTAGCTGCATGCACAATTACCTCTCTAGTTTAGATTCTCACTCATGGAAACTTAATTGCTCAGAGAATAGAGTCACAATGCAACAATTAATTTAATGAGCATTCATGAGAATTCAAACTCCAAGGCCCTGGAAATAGTAATATGCCCCTTGACCCTCTCACCCATAGCTCAACTCTGCCGGGAATGAGTGGATTCACCTGGACCTTGAAGAGCACTCATGCCTGATGCCACATGCTGCCCTTCCTCAGAGCTGAGCTGACCCTCATCACCCAGGGAAGGAAGAGCAAGAGCTCACCACCCCTGGGGCTGCTGATGTGGGAGCAGGTAGGAGGCAGCACAGCGCTCACAGGACGAGCCTTGGTGACCCAAGTGGGGACACTGCAGTGAGGGTGGCCCCTCACTTAGAGCAGTCTGTGCAGTCAGCTCCTGTCTCTCACCTTCTCTCCCTCTCATCTTCCTCTCTCTGCTGGAACCTGGTTCTCTCTGGTCTTCCGAGTAGAAATCGACCTTCTCTCATTACCACTATCTGTCAAGAGTTTCCTATCCAGTGATCTCAGTTGTTTTTCTGGAACCGCAAGTACCTTCATTCTCCTTCACCAAACATTTCAAACACTTCCTACCCTTTTTACATTTTCTTTTATAAATCTATAATACTGTCTGGCCTTTTCCCAGTAAAGCATGAATATTTCCATGATTTACAATTAAGGCTTTAGAGATCAAATATATTAAATTTTGTCGATCCCATCAATTATTCTTGCATCTAAAATATTCTGCATCATATTTTCTCATTCACAATTTTTAGTTTATAGGTGCAATTACTGATCATCACTTCCCTTATGTCTACAATAGACCTCATATTTAGAAAGTAATTCTACAAAGGTGAGATGTGTCCATGGATAATTTCAGATTATACATTTATGTTTTCCTCGGATAGCTGGTGTAGTCTCTTGTTCCACATCTAATGTTTAGAATTTATTTGAGAATTTAAAAAAATTTATTTGAGAATATGGAGATGGATTTAACATTAGTTTTTCTAAAAAGTTAATCATTAAACACTTATTTGTACCTTTACAAATTCCTTCCAAAGCACCCAGAAATAAAAAATGTAGTGATTTTTATATTTATATATTCACCATGATAAATTTTAATATGATAGTGAACATCACATTACCACCATTTTTAGGATTATTCCCTAGAAGGAAAAAAAGAAAAAGAAAAATTCTAAATCATGCATAAAGTGTAACAAGATTTTGGGGGTTTGAAGCCAATAATAAAAGACCTAGAAAAGAAATAGTTATTAAACATTATTTGAAGAATAGTATTTGAAGAATGTGGATAAAATTTTAGAAAACTATTAAACTAAAAAGAATGTCTAGGAACAGGACACCTCATTCATACAGAAAAATCTAAAGCTTTAATAATACTATAACAAGGGCTGGGATTGTGGCTCAGTGGTAGAGTGCTTGCCTAGCATGCATGAGGCACTAGGTTCAATTCTCAGCACCACATATAAATAAATGAAAAAATAATAATAAAAGTCCATCAGCAACTAAAAAAATTTAAAAAATAATGCTATAGCAATTGCAGAGAGATAATGTAGATGCACATTGTTCTTAATAACATTAAAGCTCACACACTAAAACACTGTTAAGAAGAAATAATTATAACCTACGTATGTTTATTCTAAATGCCCCAGAGGGAAACGTCTGTCACTGGAATGAGAATCTGAATACAGTAAAGATGACATTTTTTTCCAAATTAATTTATGACTTTAATGGAATCTTTAGTAAATTTTCAATATTGTTCTTCCAACATGGCTAAAGGATTGAAACCTCATCAACAAGAACATACTGTCACCAGGAATAAAATTTAATAGAAATTGTAAAATTTAATAGAAATTCAACTTTCAAGTATATTATAAGAAGAATAAAATTTTAATTAAAAAGACACCAATAAAAAAAATGGGAAGAAAAAAATTAAAAGAACCTGAGATACAGTTTACTATCATAACAGAGATGGTCATTTATAATCATTTATTTATATGAATGTTAAAAAGAAAATACCTGCATTTTTTAAACTGACAGGCCATTTATAGGTGATCATAAAAGAAGAAAATGAGAAAGCTAACACAGTAAATATCCAAAGTGAACATATTTTAAAAGCCATTTCCAGAAGGTGCAATGTTTTAATATGATGAGAATCAGATGATGCAAAATGTGCATAAGATTCATGCTTCTGTTTAGAAACTCCAGGATCTCTGTATTTAGAAATCCCATGGTGGTTGGATTTACATAGGGAAAGTAGTAATAACTACAGGTAAATCTAAAAAATAATAACAGCAGTGGTCACCCATATTTTTTAGCACAAGGAGTGCCCAAGGTCCAGAGGATGACGTGTGGACATTACAGGAAGGCAGCACTTTAAAACAGAGCCTTCCGATGGTCGCTAAATCTGTCTAGAGTTAGGGAGTTCATATTTCCACACAGTTAGGCAGAGCAGCCACCAGGGCGCTAGGAAGGGAGGACTGGGGAAGGACGCAGCAGGCACTGGAGCTGTGGTTGCCAGGATGCTCGGGAAAGGAGGACAGAGGAGCAACACAGTAGACACTGGAGCTGTGGTCCACAAAAGAGCAAACACACCACTGTGTGGAGAGACTTGTTAAAGTGCAGGTGGCAGCTCCACACCCAGGATGTCAGGTCCAGGTGGTCCAGACCTGGAAATGCACATACCTAGGGGGCTCCCATTAGGATGAGGGGGTTATTCCAGATAGCACCTTTGGAGACCACTGACCTACACTTGTTTTATTCTATTTTGTTTCAAATTGCAATGGCAACTACAGTTTCTCCTCAAAGAAATCTAATGATTAGGCAAAATGCATAATTTCTTAACTTTCCTGGGTCTGTATGAAAGACAGTGGGGTCATCCTGGGGAATTCCTTTTTGGATTGAATTTTTAACTTTTTTCTCTCCCTCCTGGGCAAACACACCAGCACCATGGAAAGAAGAAACCAAACAGGACCTGGCAACTTCATCCTCCTGGGATTCACAGATGACCCTGACCTGCAGGCCCTCCTCTTTGGCCTGCTTCTGTTCATGTACCTGGTCACTGTGCTGGGGAACCTGCTCATCATCCTAGCCATCATCTCAGACTCCCACCTGCACACACCCATGTACTTCTTCCTCTCCAACCTGTCCCTGACTGACATTGGTTTCACCTCCACCACCATCCCCAAGGCTCTGAGGAACATCCAGACTCAGAGCAAAATCATCACCTTTGCGGGCTGCATCTCACAGATTTATTTTTTTGTTTTGTTTGGATGCCAGGAGAATTTGTTCCTGGCAGTGATGGCCTATGACCGCTTTGTGGCCATCTGTCACCCCCTGCACTATGTAACCATCATGAACCCACAGCTCTGTCTGCTCATGGCTTTGGGATCCTGGTTCATCAGTGTCCTGTGCTCCCTGCCAGAGACCTTGACCATCTTGAGACTGTCCTTTTGCACAAACATGGAAATCCCTCACTTTTTCTGTGATCTTCCTGAAATCCTGAAGCTCGCCTGCTCTGATACACTCATCAACAACATAGTGGTGTACTCTGGGGCCATCATCCTGGGCGTTTTCCCTCTCACTGGCATCCTCTTCTCCTATTCTCATATTTTACCCTCCATCCTAAGGATCTCATCAGCTGAGGGGAAGTACAGAGCCTTTTCCACCTGTGGCTCTCACCTCTTGGTGGTCTCCTTGTTCTATGGCACTGGCCTTGGCGTCTACCTCAGCTCTGCTGCTACACCATCCTCTAGGATGAGTCTGATGGCCTCAGCACTGTACACCATGGTCACCCCCATGCTGAACCCTTTCATCTACAGTCTGAGGAACAGGGACATCAAGGTGGCCCTGGGGAGAGTCCTCAACAAAATGGCACATCTCAGTGAAAGTTCCTTTGCATGAACCTGTTGGCCAGTGTTGTGTATGATTCTGAAAACCAGAGAGCCTGGACTCCTTCATCCAATACTTACCCTACTTCTGCTTTCATTTTGAGCTTTTTCCTTGAGTCTTCCTATTGGGTCTTTCCAGCCCTAGCTACTGTTCATAAATTTACATATTAGAACACCTATTTCACTTTCTAGCCAGTAATTTTGACATTCTATGATACAATCCGGTATTTCCTCAGTCATCTGCACTAACACCAGGAGATTGTTTTGAATTTTTATTGACCCATAATAATTTGGCATATGGGTGAGTAAAATGTGATAATTTGACAAACATAACTAATGTGTAATGATCAAATCTATAATTTTCCCATTTAATTTATAATTAAACATTTCAAAATTGCTTGAGTTGGGAAGCTTCAAATGCCTCTTGTTCTTTGTAAAATATATAACAAATCCTTGGACTATAGTCACCCTACTGTTCAGGAGAACATTAGAACTTATTGCCCCTGTCTACCTGTACCTGAGCGCTCATTATCCAACCACCTCCCACTCCTGTGCAGTCAACTTCATCAGTTTCTATGTATGACCAGGAGTATGCTATGCCTGCAGTTTTTGAATTAAATGTTGCAGTTTTGCATGACCCCAGCAGTGGAGGGGTGTACACCTACAGTATTTTGGAAATGTTGCCTGATTGCATGCTCATTTATAGAGATGTTTTCTGGGATGGTGAAAATTAAACAAACTCAAAATGTTTCTGCTCTTGATCTGACTCATTTTCCTTTCAGTCACACTAGTCAACTCTGTTGGATTTTCCTACTCACCACAGTATGGATTCCTTGACTACCAGAACTATATCTTATCCATTTTTGCAACCAAGATGCCTAATGGAGTTCTTGGTAAAAAATTGATAATCAGTAAATCTTGGTCAAATGGAAAGAAAATCAGATGGGTGAGTGGTTAAATATCAAATAGAATCTGGACAAAAACATACAAATTTATAAGTTTACTATTAGATTTTGAGCTAGAAAAGAAATTAAAAGTTGTTGATATTGATATTAATAATAGCAACACTCAAGATGTGCCAGCAACTACTTCAGTGTTTGTCCATATCATCACATTACTTTTGACAATAACTCCTTTATGGAATGTATTAGTCCATTTTCTATTGCTGTAACAAAGGACCTGAGGCTGGGTACTTTATGCTATTTAAAGAATTATATTGTCCCAGAGAACAAAGCTCTAGGTTATCTAAGTCAAGCTCCATTGATTCCTTTAATTATCTCCTGAATAACCAGGTCATTGTTATGATAAATAAATAGATAATCAATAAACCAAAGAGGCTTGCAATTTGGAGCATAATATTTTACTGATCACATTATTTGAATGTTGATTTTATTGGTTTACTGAAAGAAGAAGTTAAAATAGCAACTGCCTGTCACATAAGCAAAAGGATACTAATTCTTTTTAACTAGTTATAATATCAAATAATCATATAGACAATGACATAAACTTGTATAACTTCAAAAGAGTATCATGTTTTTCCTTAAAATCTACATGTTCTCTCCAGAATTCTCTAGTCACTAATGATCTAGTACATATAAAAGAAAATAAACTTGTGCACCAAAAAAAGAAAAGAAATATAAGAAAATGATCGTATATTTTAAGTGCATATTCCAGGAGACAGCATTGTACAGTATTATTTATATCATGCATTTTATATTATATAAAAACATACATACATGGAATAAGCAAAAGACAAAAAATTTAAAAATAGTTCAATGGTTGCAATTGAATTTAATAAAAAATTTCAATGCTGAAATAAATGGTTGATTTGGAATGAAAAGACACGTGCCTTGTGAAGTGTTAAGGATGGTCCATATTCTCTGCACTGGAGTACTGAGGACCATGCAGACAGCTTATTTGGAAACAGAACTGTAGATGCCTGCAGATTTCTTCCTATACAGACAACCAGCCTCTCAATGCACTTCCCTAACCAGATGCCTGGAACTTGGTCAGCACTGAACTTGCAGTGGTGAACATGGAAACTTTGCAAGGTCATCAGAAGGACAAGGTCATTGGAGGAGCTGTGTGTGGAGTTGGATGTGTCCTGTGCACAGCTCCCACTTAAGGTGCAGGACTCACATGGGCATGGATACTGCCTGCCCATTCCTGGGAGAAACTAAAAAACTCCATCTCACATGTTGAGGAAATATTCATGAGGAAGGACAATAATCAGTAGAGACCAAGTCCAGAGACGAAATGACATCATGAGCCAACGGCTCATGAAGGATAGGACATAACTGGCAAACAGGATGGTCCCAGGGACGCAAAACTGGCTGTGTGCCCAGTTACCTTTCTGCTTTGGTTTCCTTGCTCATGGCAATGTACCTGCTCAGAGAATAGAGCAGCAAAGACAGCGATAGTTAGTGAACACTCGTGAAATTCACCCTCTGAGATCGTGGAAATAGTAAATATGCCCCGTGATCCTCTCACCCACAGCTCAGCTCTGCCAGGAATGAGTGACTTCACCTGGACCTTGAAGAGCACTCATGCCTGACGCCACCTCCTGCCCTTCCTCAGAGCTGAGCTGACCCTCATCACCCAGGGATGGAAGAACAAGAGCTCACCACCCCTGGGGCTGCTGATGTGGGAGCAGGTAGGAGGCAACACAGCACTCACAGGATGAGCCTTGGTGGCCCAAATGGGGACACTGCAGTGAGGAGGGGCCCCTCACTTAGAGCAGTCTGAGCAGTCAGCTCCTGTGTCTCTCTGGACTTCTCTCCCTCTCAGCTTCTCTTCTCGCTTCCTCTTTCTTCCGGAGTCCGGTTCTGAGGTTCTCTTACCTTCTTTGTGACATTGTTCTTATATTACTTCCTAGCAGCTCTCAAGTTTTAACCCAGCCATGTTTGGCACTTTTTTAAATTTTTATTTATTTATTTTTTGACAGCAGAATGCATCTTGATTTTTTGTACACAAATGCAACACAACTTTTCATTTCTCTGGTTGTACACAATGTAGCATTGCACCATATGTACAGTCATTCATGTATCTAGGGTAATAATATCCATCTCATTCTACCATCTTTCCTGCCACCATACCCCCTCTTCTCCCCTCCTTCTCCTTAGCCCAATCAAAGTTCCTTCACTCCCCCACCCATGTGGGTCAGCATCCACTTATCAAAGAGAACATTTGACCTTTGGTGTTTTGGGATTGGCTTACTTTACTTGGCATGATATTCTCCAACTCCATCCATTTTTTTGCAAATGCCATGATTTTATTCTCTTTTATTGCTGAGTAATATTCCATTGGGTATATGTATCACAGTTTCTTTATCCATTCATCTATTGAAGAGCATCTAGGTTGCTTTCACAGTTTATCAATTGTAAATTGTGCTGCTAATAAACATTGATGTGGCTGCGTCACTGAAGTATGCTGTTTTTGAATCTTTAGAGTATAGACTAAGGAGTGGGATAGCTGGGTCAAAATGATGGTTCCATTCCAAGTGTTCTAAAGAATCTTCATACTGCTTTCCATGGTGGTTGCACAAAATACTCATGGGGAAGGAGAACAATCAGTTGAGATCAAGTCCAGAGACAAAATGACATCATGAGCCAACAGCCCTAGGGGAAGGATAGACATAGCTGGCAAACAAGATGGTCCCAAGGATGCATGCACAATTACCTTTTTAGTTTGGCTTCCTCATTCATGGAAACTCAACTGCTCAGAGAACAGATAACAATGCAACAATTAATTTAATGAGCATTCATGAGAATTCAACACCTGAGTCCCTGGAAATATTATTTATGCCCCTTGATCCTCTCACCCACAGCTCAGCTCTTCCAGGAATAAGTGACTTCACCTGGACCTTGAAGAGCACTCATGCCTATGCCACCTCCTGCCCTTCCTCAGAGCTGAGCTGACCTCATCACCCAGGGAAGGAAGGAGCAGGAGCTCACCACCCCTGGGGCTGCTGATGTGGGAGCAGGTAGGAGGCAGCACAGTGCTCACAGGATGTACCTTGGTGATCCAAGTGGGGACATTGCAGTAAGGAGGGGCACCTCACTTAGAGAAGTCTGTGCAGTCAGCTTCTGTGTCTCTCTGGACTTCTCTCCCTCTCAGCTTCTTCTCATCTTAGTTCTTTTTTCTGGAACCCAGCTCTGAGCATCTCTCACCATCCTTATGGAACTGAACATCTCTCAAGCATTTCCTACACAGCCATCTCCACCATTTTTCTGGAGCCACTAGAGGTGACATTTTTCACCTGTATCTGAGAAGATTTTTTTCTTTTATGTATACAATTACTCCTTCATTCACTCAAGGTACCTCCTTTTGCATCTTGTGTAGTTAACACAAGTCCATCCATACATCTCCTGGCATCAAGTTATTGTTTTTTGTCTCAGTTTTCATATTTATAAAATAAGGATCATAACAGTGTTCATAGCAATCATATTGGGGTGAAGTTAAAGTAAATCAGATGTGACAAAATAATAATACTCCATTGGGTACTGAGGGCCTACACCTGTTCATTATTATCATTGCATTATTATAACACATTTGTTTACATTATATAAAACAGCAATGATAATATAATGAATCAAGGTATATAAAACGTAACACAAGTGCTGAACACAGGTCCTGAAGTAATTATACATATTAAAATTTTCAATCTTAATGTTTGTAAGATTCTGGTCCCCATTCTAGGAAATATAATTTTCATTAATATTTGTAATGTTGGAGATCTATTTTCCAAAAAATTCAACTGCACATAGAAATGCAACTTGTTGCCCCTTCTGCCAACTATTTTATTTTTCAAATAGGTTAGATGAGTACAAAAGTTACAGAGAATACTGAGACTTCTCTGCGAGAGCTGAAGATTGAAATTAGGAACTAAGAAGAAGCAACATTTGCCAATGATATGAATTTGCTGTCCACCCTATGCCACCTGGAGTGGCCTCTGCTTTTTACACATTGGCTTTGTGTGAATGGCCTCAGTAAAATCACATCCATTTAAAATAGGTTCCAGCTGCCAATCTGTCAACTGCAGCCAGTCAATCCTCCATAAACAACGACATCTTGCCTTTTCTCTGTTTTTTACTGGTGCGTTATGGTTGTACATAGGTGGGATTTGTTGGTACATATTTATACATGCACATGATATAACAATAGAATATGGCCAATATCATTCCCCAGTAGACACCTTGCCTTTTCAATACTTGGGTCTCTGCTGTCTTTTTCTTCATCTATCACATTGGTTTGAACCTGTAGGGCACAGACAAATAATTAGTGGTTAGAGACTTAGTTTCCTTCTTTATTTGTTCTGCTTCTGTTCATGCCTCAGGGTCCAGCCAGAGCATTTTTGATGGTATTTTTTTAATTTCTTGGCTTCTTTCCTTGCTTGTGGGTTTGTGATCCTCCATCAACTTTGGACAATTCCCAGAAATAAGTTCTACTCTGAGGCATCTACATACGGGTTTTTTTTTCATTTATTTTATTTATCTTTTTATTTGTTCTAATTAGTTATACATGATAGTAGAATGCATTTGGACACCATAAATGGAGTACAAATTCTAACTCTTCTGGTTGCACATGATGTTAATCACACAGGTGGTGTAATCATATATGCACATAGGGTAATAATGTCCAATGCATTCTACCATCCTTTCTACTCCTTCCTCCCCTCCCCTCCCTTCACTCCCCTTTGTCTCACCTCAACTACATCTATTCTTCCCCAGCCCCCACTCACTTATTATGAATTAGCATCCACAACTTAAAGTCATACGAAATATTATCTTGTAAGATTGAGCATTTCCTCACCTCTGTGTTCATTTTCCTCATTCCTCATTCTCAACATTTCGATTCACCTTTTGTCTCTTTGAAGGGTTTTATTAGTGCATTGCAGTTTTACATAATATTGGGGTCATTTTACAAAATCACACATGCATGGAATTTTTTTGCTGCAACTCAGTCCCCAATCCTTCCTCCTTCTGTCTCTTTTTGTCCATTTGCATCCAATATCTAACTTTTTCTAGTTGTGGATGCTATAGAATTAGTTCTGGAATCTATTTTTCAATTCTAGGATCTTTCTTCTTTCTAGTTCTCTAGCTCTGCTTTTATCTTTATTTTGTGCTCCTTTCTGCTTTCATTTTGCCTAATAGTATTTTTACTTCCAATATCTTTAAATTTTAAAGCTGTTATTTCTTAAGGATGGATGACATATGTACTCATTTGCAGTTTTTATATGATATACTAAGAAACTACTCCAAAAAGAAGCAATGATGTCACTACTGAAGGAAATCCCTGATCATCTGCTAGTGACTCTTGTAGAATTTATAAAAGTGCTATTTAGTGTGTAATTTTTTTAGCCCAGAAAAGCTGACCAAGTACCCTCTCATATTAGCACCTGAAATGTTACTTCCTTTCCCCATCACAGAATTTGGTATGGTTACTATTTTTGAAAAAGGCCTTCTAAATTACTTTAGTAGAAATGGAATCTTATTTTTATTTCACTTTTATAAATAATGGTAAGAATGAAAATCTTCTCAAACATTTAATAACCTTTTAACATTCCCTTTAATGAATGTTTAACTCTCTCTACCTTTTTCCCAGCAATGCATTAATCTTAATTTACAAGTGAGACTTTATTAAGGAAATATATTAACCTTGACAAACCAAATTGGTTATTTGTGCAGCTTTCTACCTGGTGCATTTTTTTCCTCTGATGATTTCAACATAAAATTCTAATTTCTGAAGTTTTTTTTTACTTGTACCAAATTTTTTTAAATCACACTGTTCCTCTACTTTTAGAGATTACCTATACCCTTGTATGAGTTTACTTCATTTTTACATTGTGTTTTCATTATTCAGTCGCTTTGGTTTCTTGTTCCACACTGAAGGCTTGAAATTTATTTGGGAACATGGAGACTGCATTCAACATTATAATTTTCAGATGGTTACTAAGTCATTATACTCTTACTGAAAATTCTTAAAACCTCCTCCAAAGTATGTAGGAATAAACAATGCATATTAACAGGATTAAAACTACAGAGTTAATATCATATGATTCAATATGAGTTGGTCATCATATTACATGACAAAACAAACAATTCCATATCTTACACAAAACCTTAACAATTACCTGGAATTTCAAAGCAATAAAATAAAACCAAATAAAAATTATAGGTGTTATAAATTAATATTATTTAGTCAAAGTAGACTTTACAAAAAATTATGAATTTAAGGAAAGAAAAATTACATGACACTTCATCAATGCACAAAAAATCAAACATTTTCTGAATATAATCAAAATAATAGATATGATGTTGGGGATGGTCATTCTTAACAGCATTGAGCCTAAAATACATTTAATATTATCGAAAAGAAATGAACATGATCACATTTTCTTTTAAAAACCAGGAAAGTTTACCTGAAAATGGACTGAAATATCTGGAAGGAAATTCCTGCTACTGATATAATAATCTGAATGTGGTAATGATGTCATTGTTTTCCAAATTAGTTTAAAAGTTTAAGGGAGTTTCTGATAAAATTCCAATTGTATTTTACTTCAAATATGGCTGATTCTTACATTCATCTAAAGAATAAACTGGAACTAGGAATAAAATTATGATAGAAATAATGCTAAGTGAATTTCTCTACTCTGTTTTTAAGTACATGATGAAGACAGACAATTTCTAAAACAAAATCTGTCAGCCTGATGAATGATCAGTTTAAGACAATCTTTTATATGCATGTGACAGAGGAAATACCTGAATTTTTAAGAACTGACAGAAGTCATTTGCAGATTATCATAAGAAGAGAAAATATAAACTTAAAATTAACCTTAACTGTCTGTCTTATAAAGAAAACTAGGAAAGCAAATGTCCAGAAAGGGTAACATTTGAAGAGCTGTTTCCCCAAGATGAAATATTTTGATGTGATTTTAAGACTGTGCATAAGATTCATGCCTGCATTTAGAAACTCCAGGATTTCTGTACTTAAAATTACATGATTCTTGAATCTATACAGTTAAAGTGGTAATTAAGATGAAATAGAAACAAGAATAATAACAACAGACTGTTGATATTTCTAGCAGAAGAACCACACACGTCCAAGGATATGACATGTAGAAATCACAGACACGAGCACAGTAAATTAGAGAGCCTTCCCATGAGGGGTCAATCTGCCTGGAACTAGAAGATGCTCATTCCCATGTGCATGAGGCACAGCTCAGCAGAGCCCCTGGGGAGGGAGGACTGCTTAGGGAGGCAGGCAAGCCCTGGAGCCCTGGTGCCCAAACAGGTGTGTTCATCTGAATCCTGACAGGGCTTCTCAAGACAGAGGGCTGCTTCTCACCTAGAGCATGAGGTTCAGCTGGTCAGGTGTGCATGAAATGCACATTTAGCAAGATTCCAGGTGATGACCAGATACTCCTGGGAACACCATTTGAGAACCACTGACATACGGTCAGGTCTTGATTTGTGTCTTTGGGGGACAAAAATGATAATTGAAATTTGTTGGCAAAGGAACCCAATGATAAGACAAAATAAATGATTTCTTCAGCTCCCAAGGTTTCAATAAAAGACAGTGGGGTCATCCTGGGAATTCCCTATTTGGAAAGATTCATTGTTGCTGCTGTTGTTGTTGTTATTGTTATTGTTGTTGTTGTTACTTGTGTTTAAACCTAGGTGTGCTAAACTACTGAGCAACATACCCAGGCCCTTTTTTATTGTTTATTGTAAGACAAGACCTCACTAAGTTGCTGAGGCTGGCTTTCACCAGGTTCCTCCTGCCTCAGCCTCCCTAGCCTCTGGCTGAAGTGAATTTTGAGATCCTTCTCTCCCTCCTCCTGGAAAACACACCAGCACCATGGAAAGAGGAAACCAAACAGGAGCTGGCAACTTCATCCTCCTGGGATTCACAGATGACCCTGACCTGCAGGCCCTCCTCTTTGGCCTGCTTCTGGCCATGTACCTGGTCACAGTCACAGGCAACCTGCTCATCATCCTGGCCGTCATCTCAGACTCCCACCTGCACACGCCCATGTACTTCTTCCTCTCCAACCTGTCCCTGGCTGACATTGGTTTCACCTCCACCACCATCCCCAAGGCTCTGAGGAACATCCAGACTCAGAGCAAAGGCATCACCTTTGCAGGCTGCATCTCACAGGTATGCTTTTTCTTTGTGTTTGGATGCCAGGACAATTTGCTCCTGGCAGTGATGGCCTATGACCGCTTTGTGGCCATCTGTCACCCCCTGCACTATATGGCCATCATGAACCCTCGGCTCTGTCTGCTCATGGCTCTGGGGTCCTGGTTCGTCAGTGTCCTGGGCTCCCTCCCAGACACCTTGACCATCTTGAGACTGTCCTTTTGCACAAACACAGAAATCCCTCACTATTTCTGTGATCTTCCTGAAATCCTGAAGCTCTCCTGCTCTGATGCACTCATCAGTAACGTGGTGATGTACTCTGTGGCCATTCTCCTAGCTGTTTTCCCTCTGATTGGCATCCTCTTCTCCTATTCTCAGATTTCCTCCTCCATCCTGAGGATCTCATCAGACAGAGGCAAGTACAAAGCCTTTTCCACCTGTGGGTCTCACCTCTTGGTGGTCTCCTTGTTCTATGGCACTGGCCTTGGGGTCTACCTCAGTTCTGTAGCCACACTGTCTTCTAGGATGAGTCTGATGGCTTCAGTGACATACACAATGGTCACCCCCATGCTGAACCCTTTCATCTACAGTCTGAGGAACAGGGACATCAAGGTGGCCCTGGGGAGAGTCCTCAGCAAGATGGTGCCTCTCAGTGAAAAGGTCACTGCACGTCTCTCCTGAGTCACAGCGTACATCATACTGGAGACCAGAGATCCTTGCCCCCTTCATCCAACACTGGCTACCTCTGCTGGGTATATTTTAAGACAACTCATTTTCACATCTTCCTTTGGGCTCATTCCAGCCTAACGACTGTTCATAGAGCAACATATTGGATCTCCTGTGTACTAACCAGTCATTGTAATTTTGTGTGAATACAACTGGGCTTTTTCAACTATCTATGGTGAGGTATTGGTATTTGTATTCTAGTTGATACATTATACTGCCATATTTTTTGCAGTACAATGTGATATCGCAATGTATATATACAACGTGTAGCGATAAAATCAAGGTAATCAGCATTTCTGACATCAGATGAAATTGGGCACAATAAGGGTGGGATGACCTTTGATGGTAATCAGCATTTCCATCTTCTAAAACAACATCTTTTCACTGGGACACTTTATGCTCTTTTTTTCTAGTTATCTAAAATTAGATAATTGTTATGATCTATTGTCCTCTCCTATGCTGTACAGCTTTATTTTTATTTCAATTCAAGTCAGTAAGGGTTGATTTTAATGGGGGAAAGGGAAAGAAGTACTCAATTCTAGCAAATTTTATTGTGACTACATAAGAGAAAAATATAAATCCAACCTTACAACAAGCTTTTCTTTCTATTCAGATCAACTTCAAACTTCTACATAAACTTTAATATTGGAAGAGAATCTAGTATATTTCTGAAAATTAAGTGGACAATCAAGTTCACACAGGAAAATGTTGACTAAACTAAAGAAATCACAGATAAAACACTTACCCAAAGGAAGAGTGCAGGCAACATCACACTGCTCTCCTGGGAACTGATCTCATATCTGTGGTCATCGTTCCAGTCCATAGGTCTTTACCCTATGCCAACTTGTACCTGGTGTAATGACAGGAAAGACCATGATTGCTAAACTGGTGATATATATTTCTTTATAATTTTAAAATGTGAGGCCTCTTATTAAAGTAAACAGACCACAAAATGAACAGGAAGGCAAGAGAAAAGCACAACTTTTCACAACCAAAAATATTAGCACAAACATAAAAATAGTTTAAAAAAAGGGTTATATTTCACATTGTGATGTTACTGCACACTAATGAAAGATAATTTACACTTCTAGAACCTCAAGACATCCCTATGGAAAGAACCAAAATAAACCCAAGACACCTTGCACACACTTCCCCACCCCTAAACAAACTCATGACTCTTTTACATATAAAACTAGAATAGCTATGGCAGCAAAAGATTCCGATGGCAATGAAAGTTGCAAACTGTTATAATCTGATTCTTGTTCCAAAAGTGCAAGATGCAAGGGCCTCGATCTTTCAGTAGTGCTCCTCCTGGAAATAGTCCTTCATTTGGTTTGGCAAAGGCAGTTTCTCAGTTAGGTCTATCCTGGTATACTGAGGTATACCGAAAGACACAGGTGCAGCAGAGCATGCACCTGCCTGAACCTCGACACTGGACTGGTCAGTCTGACAGAGTAGATTGTAGATCTAGGCAACTGAGACCTTCAATAACAAAAAGCTCCATTTTCAGAGTCCCTGATTGAATTCTCTGTTAGATGAATAATGGATAATAATCCTTCCACATCTGGTTGTTCATAAAAGCTAAACCTACCAATGAAGTGCTTCATTCTAGCATGTGGTGTTTTTCCATGGGAAAGAAAGCTCAAGCTTAGAAGACAATGGTCATCAGAACTATCCCAGACAAGAAAGGAACCATCTGGCACATTGGCTAGCTTCTCCTCTGCTTCCCTGCATGTGGTTGATCCCCAGCATCATCCCTGTTTAGCAGTTTTCTCCAGCTCCTCTGTAAGGCTCCTCACAACCTTGGGACCACTACTTTGCACAGAGTCATAAAATCTTGCAACCCCAGGGACAGAGTTAGGATCAAAGTTTAAATTACAGCGCCATACTTTCACCCACGTGGGCATCTGTGCCAATGAGCCTGCTTAAGTTCCTTTGGATTTGACGAGTCTGCATTGGAGGTAGCAATGGCAAGAGTGGATGGACCTCCTCAAGAAGCTCTGGGTCTCTGCAACATGACTCCTGTGGTGCCAATCAACAAGCCATTCACTGATTGGTCCACTATGATCTCTGGAGCAACAACCAGGACCAACTGGTCCTGGTCTACCTGATTCTACATTGATTTTGATGCCACTTGTGGAACCTCTATTTTTATTGGATTTGTATTTTATTATTCTGCTGCATTGATGTATCTATTTAGATTTATACAAAGCCCACACTGTCTGAGTAAGTACAGAGTCCATTCGTATGGAAGAGAAAGACAAATGTTCTCTATTTACTCCCCTTTTTAAATATTATCCTGCCAAGTTATTCTTTGTCGGGGAAAAAACATGGCTAAGTTGTCTTTTCAATAGGTATGCTCAGCTTCTTAAGAGCAGAGTTGGCCTGGGAAGGTGACAGACCCAGCTTGAAACATCAAGATCAGGGATACAATCCATATTGCTGAGAGAGCCAATTCCAGCTAACTTCCGAGATTAAACAGAACACCAGTGGATGGTCCTACATCCAGGAGGTCAGAAGTTCAAAATGAACCTCATGGGATAAAATGAAGGTGGCTGCAGGTCTGTGTGCCTTCAGAGGATTTGAGGAGGAATCCCTCTCCTTACATTTTCCAACTTCTAGAGGCTGCCCGGGCTCCTGGGCTCTGCCTCCACATTCAATTGCAGCAATGGCTGACTGAGTCCCCCACACATCACATTACTCAGATGCTGACTATTCTGCCTCTCTTCTACATACAAAGATCCGTGGATACATTGCACTGAGTATCCTCCATTTTATTTCCTTTGATCCAAATTTTATTTCACAGAGCTCTTTCCTATAATACACTTTCGTAGAGACTGAGAATTTGTATGAAGTGTAAGCACAGAAGGGCACCATTCCTGAGGGGAAAGTATGGGAATGAATCCAGGAATATGGCATGGATCAGGTGTGTCCTGCAACCTAGGAGGTCTTCCCTTCTAACCCTGTTGGCTACCCCATCAAGCTAAACATAAGTGCCCAAAAGGGATGTTCTGGGTCCTACTGTTATTTTCTGGAATCATTTTAATTATCCTTGATTTAGGAGTGTAGAAACTCAGTGCTTTGTGAATGGTAAAGATGGTCTTTACTCTCCAGACTAGAATATTGAGGCCATGCAACCAGCTTGTTTTGAACCTGGAAAGTCTAGATACCTGTGTCGACTCTTGCCTGTACAGTCAGCCACCTCTCACCATACACCTCTGCAACTACACACTTCATACTCTGTCTACACTGCACATTCAATAGTGAAGAAAAATTCCAGGCCAACATCAATGGAAACCACATGTGGGGGTTTGGACGTGGTTCTATCCACAGCCCCAGTTAAGGTGCTCAGGATTCACATGGGCTTGAAAATGGTGTCTGGACTTGTCTGTGATAGACACAGAGACTCTTTATCACTTATTGAGGAAAAGCTCATGGGGAAAGACAATGATCAGTTGAGATCAAATCCAGGGAGAAAGCAACAGCATGAGCTAAAGCCCCAGGGGAAGGAATGTACATTTTTGGCAAAAAAAGGAAAAAAAATGATGCAACCCTGACTACATGCAGAATTATCATTCTAGTTTAGATTCTCACTCATGGAAACTCAATTGCTCAGAGAATAGAGGAACAATGCAACAATTAATTTAATGAGCATTCTTGAGCATTCAAACTCTGAGGCCCTGGAAGTAGTAAATATGCCCCATGATCCTCTCACCCAGAGCTCAGCTCTGCCAGGAATGAGTGACTTCACCTGGACCCTAAAGAGCACTAATGCCTGGCGCCACCTCCTCCCTTCATCAGAGCTAAGCTGACCCTCATCACCCAGGGAAGGAAGAGCAGGAGCTCACCACCCCTGGGGCTGCTGATGTGGGAGCAGGTAGGAGGCAGCACAGCACTCACAGGATGAGCCTTGGTGGCCCAAGTGGGGACACTGCTTGAGGAGGGGCCCCTCACTTGGAGCAGTCTGTGCAGTCAGCTCCTGTCTCTCACCTTCTCTCCCTTTCATCTTCCTTCCTCTCTCTACTGGAATCCGGTTCTAGGGATCTCTCGACTACCTGGTAGAAACAAGCCCTCAGCTTGTCCCATGTGTCTTACCAAACCATGGTAGCCACCCCAAGTACCTTCATCCTCCTCCACCAAAGAGGCTCCATTCTTTTCATTTGACACTTTCACTGTTTTATTGACACACATTAAAGTATAATAACAATGACTGATCACAGGTGATTTTTGTAACATAGATCTATAATAAGAATGAAATTTTAGGTCCCATACCATTTAATTAGATTGGAAGTTAGCATTCTTTCTTATTTACTTTTTTATGAGGGCATTATTTTATTTGTAATATCAGTGTTCTTTTTCATATGACAAGCATGGAATTTAATTTGCCCCCAATTCACTCCCCAGTACTTCCGTTTTCACCCCTCTTCCCCCCTGGTTCCCTTTCCTCTATTTGTCTTCTTCCTATTCATTTATACTTGTTTTTAATTTGCATGTTATTTGATGTGTATCTGTCATGCTCCTCCTCTTTGACCTCCACGACTCACCCTTTCATGCCCTCACTCAGGAAGAGACCTCTTCTGTGCGTCAGGACTTGTACACTCATTCATACATTTTCCATCACTACGTTGCTGCACCTTACGTTGGTGTCTACCTCTCCACATTAGTAAAGATAGGAGAATAGTAAGACAGTAGAGGTCATATGAGAGTTTAATTAATAGACATGGTGCATGAGAACAATTTTAGTAGTCTCTAACTTATAGTGAGCACCTATATACTTCTTCATTTTTATCCTTAGATGACATTAACACAGTTCTGTTTATGTTATATAAAAAGAAGCAATGAGGATAAAATGAGCTAAGGGATATTAAACATAGTGGGAGGACTGGACAGATGTAGGTCCTCAAGAAAGTTCTAGCTCTTATTACTCCTATTTATTGAGCATTTACAATACTCTAGTCCTTTCTGGTAGTTTTAAGTGGTATTAATATTTAAAATATTTGAGATCTATTTTCTAACAGATCTGACTGTACATGAAATGCCCCCTTTTTTCTCTTGTATATACATTTTTTTTTAATTTTTTTTAGCTGTAGATGGACATAATGTCTTTATTTTATTGCTTTGTATGTGGTGCTAAGGATCGAACCCAGGGCCTCACGCATGCGAGGCAAGCGCTCTACCGCTGAGCTACAATCCCAGCCCTCTCTTGTATATACTTTTTTGGTTAATTTTTACTTTCAAATAATTGGGCTTTCCAGAGAAGTTACAAAGAGAATACTGAGAGTTCTCGTTCAGTGATAGACATCCTTGGAGCTAGAAACATTTGCAAGACATTCTGAATGTACTCTATGCTCCTGGTGCCACCTGGAGGGGCTTCTGCTTTTTACATCTTAGTTTTCTATGAGCTGCCTTAGCAAAAATCACACTCAGTCAAAATAGGCTTGCAGCTACCTCTCCTCATCTGCAGCCAGTCCATCCTCTGAAAACAACGAGTGTTCCCTCAATACCTGGTTTCTTTTGCTCCTTGTATGGCACTCAAATTTCCAAGGTACTAATAAATATTAATGATGACAGACTTAGTTTTCTTCTTTACCTAAATCAGAATTCTTCTGTTGCTCCTGCCTGATAGCCCTGCTGGGGAATTTGTGGTGGAAATTTTGTAATGTATTTGATTCTTTCTTTTTTTATTGAACTACTATCTTCCATCAACTTTGGACAATTATTTTCCCAGAAATAACTTCTATTCAGGAAGGGTCACACACTCTTCACATGGAGTTATAAGGAATGTTATATTGTAAGTTTGAGCATTTTCTTTACTCTGGATTCATTTTTCTCATTCCTAAATTTAGGCATTTCTGTTCTTCCTTTTTCTGTCCATTTCTTTATATTTATGTCTCATTTGTGAAACTTACTTGTGGAGGCTAAAGAATTAGTCATGGAATTTATGTTGTAGCTCCACAGTGTTTCTTCTGTTTAAATCATCTGTTCTGCTTGCATCTTTATTTTCTCTACCTTTCTGCTTTAATGAATTTGGCCCTGTGACATGTTATTACCAGTATCTTTAAATTTTAAAGTTGTAATTTTCTGAGCATAAAATAAGAGGCTAGAAAATGACTCAATATCAAGATTGGTGTTACTACTCAGAGACGGTCTCTGCTAGTACCTTGGTGAATCTTGTGGATGACTTCTCTTATGTAAGCATGTGTGACATTACAAAAGGTCTATTTGCTGATTTCAACTTCTCCAGCCCAGAAAAGCTGACCACATATGCAGTCCTAGCAGTGTCTTCTCTTTCTTGTGATGGAATTTTGCAGTTACTGTTTTAAAAAGGACTTCTTAATGACTTCAGAGAAAATGGGATCTTATTATACATTGCTCTTTCAAAGATTAATGGTAAGAATGAAAATTTCAAGCATTTAATACCCTTTGTATATTTTGTTTCATGAATCTTTAATATTCTCTGACCTCTTCCCAGAAATGTATTAGTCTTTCTATGACTCATCAAAATGTTATAAATCTAAGATACTAACTTTAACTAACCATGTTATTTTTCATCCTAACTATCTACATGTCACAATTTCTCCTTCAGATGTTTTCAATGCAGCATTATAATCACTGATATTTTCTTACTTATACCAAAAAAATTAATTCAGAAATTTTCAATGATAATTTATGGCCCTGTATAAATTTATATTATTTATATAGTTATGATTTCTTTAGTTTCCTGCTCCACATCAAATGTTGGGATTTATTTGAGAACATACAGGTTGGATTTAACATTATGTTTTCAAAATAGTAACTGATCATGCCAGACTATTGATATTTTTAAACAGCCTCTCTAAATAATCCAGAAATTTAAAAATGCATGTTAATGGCATTAAAAGTATATATTCAATGGCTTCAAAGTAAGCCAGACCTCAGTTCATTTAAAGTGTTCAAAGGATTGATTTTGTTGTAAAGATTAGTAGGATCTCAAACAGGGATAAAATGTATATCTCAGCCAAAATTCAAAATAGCTATTACACCAACTAAATATGTTTTACTCTTATTAATTTCATTTTGTATTTTCCTTAAACTCTATGACTATTGCCTGTTAATGTTCTGCAGAGGTACTGCTTAAGGAACACACAACCAGGTTAATTTAAGATAAATAAGCCATCACCTACAGGATAGATAGACATTGAAATTAAAGCCCAGTACACTTAGTTTAAGACTGGTGAGACCAGCTTGCTGGGTGTTTAAAATCAAGACTTAAACATTAAAGTTAAATTAAAAGGGCCAAGAAAACCAGTATCTGGGTCTTGCCCTCTGAGTCAGCCTGAATCCAAGAAGTAAGGGAACTTCCCTAATGAGCTTTACAACTCTGGGCCACATAACTTCCAGATCAGGGAGATTAAAGAGACCACTGGAGAATGGAATGCCAATCAGTGTACATGCTATAAAGAGAAGGGTCATTGGAGAACAGAGACATCCCTCATACTTCCAAGGGAAGCCACATGGTTAGCGAGACCTCCACCCATCCTAGTCCAAATGGCACTAGCAGAGCTAAGAAGCTGCTCTCAAGTTCCCCAAGAGTGACTCCCATGTGAACTCAGCTGACTTCTTAACAATAGGTAGGAAAAAAAGTCAGTTGGAGGGGCCTGGGATTGTAGCTCAGTGGTAGAACGCTTGCCTCACATGCATGAGTCACTGGGTTCGATCCTCAGCACCACATATAAATAAATAAATAAAATAAAGATGTTGTGTCCATCTACAACTAAAAAAAAAATTAAAAAAAAAGAAGTCAGTTGGACTTGCTTCATCTTCAACATCTAGCAAAAACAGTGAAACCAAAACACAGCCATTCCTGGGCATTTTAAAAAGTAGTTTAATGTAACAAGATATACACTTGCATTAGTCCCCAAGAATAAATAAGACTGGAGGCTACAAAGAAGAGATTCTTACGAAGGAATGTGTGATAACTATCAAGAGAAACTGCCAGAGTCAGAAATAATTTTGGGCCAGTTTATGGCCTACAGATCTTCCTAACCTACACAAGTAGACTTCATACTTGCTAGTATAATTATCTAGACCTAAGTAACAAAATAAAGGGATTTCTACTAAACAGAGGTCATGCCAATAAAAATATTTTACAAAATCAGATGGCATTAACTAGCTTAACTACATATTAAGAGGATAAACATCTGTAACATTAAAAATTAAATACTATATTTACATGCCTTGTCCTTTCCAGCCATGTTATGGGGACAAATTCTCAGCCCTTATACTTCCTAGGGAGAGATTATTCATTGACTTCTTTTTTTTAATTAGTTTACTTGATCATGGATCCTTATTTTATTCATTTATTATTTATATGTGGTGCTGAGGATCGAACCTGGTGCCTCATGTATGCTAGGCAAGTGCTCTACCACTGAGCCACAGCCCCAGCCCTAATCATTGACTTCTCTCATCTTCATGATATTCACCGACATGTTCCAGATGCTGCAGCATTTATATCAATTCCAGTACTCATGTCATTTTGTTTCTTCCTCATAGAAGCACCCACCCCAGGTGACTTCACAACCTGTTCTTCCCCAACCAGACTTGATCTGACCCAGCTTCTAAAAGGGAGCTACAAGCTTCTTGCCCCACCTCACCTCATGTTGTCCCCTCTCAGCTCCAAGAAGCCAGATCGGTCATCTACCCATTTCCTTACAGCAGTAAGGAGTTCCTAAAACTAGAGGGGGAATGAAGCCAGAATTAGACAGGCAGTCAGTGTAGATAGGTAAATCGAGTCAAGTTGGATCAGGGAGGCCAATTTGGAAAAGTATTGAACTGCTAATGCCTCCAGAGCCCTTCCTCCACCCTTATCTCCCCTGCTCCAACTGGTGGCTAAGGCAACCTGTCCCAAAACGTTGTTCATTACACCTGGGCCCTTCCTCCTATTCGTGTGCTTTTTGGCCATCCCACCAAACGTCCTGGGCCTAGTCACTAGGCAGGAAGTACAGAGATAAGGGGAAGAGAGCAGGAGAACAAAGAAGCCTAGGACATATACAAAGGCAAAACGTGTACTTCTGAGGATACCAGGATACAAGCTATGGCCCCCTTCTCCCTCCCAGGAGAAGTCTATGTTACCCCTTTTTAAATAAACCCTGCTTTATTTTAAAAAATTACATACTTAATATGACAGTGAGCATGACATTAGCTGACAAAACTCTAGGGTCATTCCCTCAAAAGAAAGGAAAATAAAACAATTTCATATCTGATACAAAACCTTAACGAGGGTCTGGACTTTGGAAACAAAACAATGAAATCAAAATGAGAGGTACATGTTAAAAATTAATATTATGTAGTCAAAGTAGACTTTTTAAAAACATCAGAAAGTTAATGAAAAAAAAACCATAAAATTGCATGATAGTACATCAAGGAAGAAAAATGAGAGATTTCTGCATAAATAGCAATAGTGAAGGTATAATGTGGGGACAATTGTTCTTAACAGAATTAAGCCTAAAATACACTCAATGGTATCAACAGAAAATGGACATAATCTGCTTTTCATTAAAAGAAAAGTTTGCTCATCAAGGAATCGATACATCTAGAGGTCAATTCCTGTTCTTGGAATGACAATTTGAACATTGTAAGATGTCGGTTGTTTCCAGATTGATTTATAAATTGGAGGGGATTTCTAATAAAATTCCAGCCATGTTGTGCTTACAACAGAGCTCTGTCATTCTTAAATTCATCTACAAGAATAATTTGGTAGTAGGAATAATACTCAATGACTTGCCATACTCAACTTCCCATTATGAAGAGAGACAATTTTTTTTAACATGGAACCAAAGATCTCACAGCCTTTAAATGATTAAAATGGTCATTTTTAATCATTTATTTATAAGAATGTGACAAAAGATATGCCTGAAGTTTTACAAGCTGACATAAGCCATTTACATCTTAAGAGAAGAAAATACAAAATTAAAATTAATCCAAACTCTATTTGTCATAAACAAAACAGAGAAAGAATGGAAATGTCCAGAATGGGCAGGATTTGAAAGCCATTTCCACGTGGTAGAATAATTGGATGTGATGAGAATCGGATGATGGAAAATACTCCAAGATTCACTTTTACATTTAGAAATACTTGGATTCCTTTATTTTGAAAAAGCCTTGTTTGTTGGATTTATAAAAGACAAGTGTAATTCAAAGGAAATAGAAACAATGCTAAATAATAATAACAATGTTTTTATATGGGTTAGCAGGGGGACCACCAAAAGTCAGGAAATTCCAGAAAAGCAGCACAATAAAACAACAAGCCTTGCAATGCCTCGCAGATCTGCCTGGAACTCTGGAGTTCTCATTCCCACGTGCCTGCGGCAGAACACAGCAGATCAGCAGCAGGGATGCTGGGAAGAGAGGACTGCTTAGGGATGCTCAGGCACTGCAGCCGGTCCTCAAAAGGCTGTGTGCATCCGAATCCCCAGAGGCCTCTTTAAAACACAGAGTCCTGAACCTGCACTGAGAATGTAAGGCTCAGGGATCCCGAGGGCTGGAAGATGCACTTTTCCAGGGGGTCCCCTGGTGATATGCAATGGAGAACCAATGACCTAGAGCCAGTATCTTCAAGTAACAATGATAAATGTAACTTGTCAGCAAAGAGACGCGATGATAAGACAAAATGAATGAGGTCTGAGTAAAAGGCACTGGGGTCATCCTGCGGAAGCCCTATTTGGAGTGAATTTGGAGTTCTTTCTCTCCCTCCTCCTGGCAAAAACACCAGCACCATGGAAAGAGGAAACCAAACAGGAGCTGGCAACTTCATCCTCCTGGGATTCACAGATGACCCTGACCTGCAGGCCCTCCTCTTTGGTCTGCTTCTGGCCATGTACCTGGTCACAGTCACAGGCAACCTGCTCATCATCCTGGCCATCATCTCAGACTCCCACCTGCACACACCCATGTACTTCCTCCTCTCCAACCTGTCCCTGGCTGACGTTGGTTTCACCTCCACCACCATCCCCAAGGCTCTGAGGAACATCCAGACTCAGAGCAAAGGCACCTTTGCAGGCTGCATCTCACAGGTATGCTTTTTCTTTGTGTTTGGATGCCAGGACAATTTGCTCCTGGCAGTGATGGCCTATGACCGCTTTGTGGCCATCTGTCACCCCCTGCACTATGTGGCCATCATGAACCCACAGCTCTGCCTACTCATGGCTCTGGGGTCCTGGTTTGTCAGTGTCCTGGGTGCCCTTCCTGGGACCTTGACTACCTTGAGGCTTTCCTTTTGCACAAACATAGAAATCCCTCACTATTTCTGCGATCTTCCTGAAATCGTCAAGCTCGCCTGCTCTGACACACTCATCAGTAACATAGCGGTGTACTCTATGGCCATCATCCTGGGTGTTTTCCCTCTCACTGGCATCCTCTTCTCCTATTCTCACATTTTCTCCTCCATCCTGAGAATCTCGTCAGACGGAGGCAAGTACAAAGCCTTTTCCACCTGTGGGTCTCACCTCTTGGTGGTCTCCTTGTTCTATGGCACTAGCCTTGGGGTCTATCTTGGGTCTGTAGCCACACTGTCTTCTAGGATGAATCTGATGGCCTCAGTGACATACACCATGGTCACCCCCATGCTGAACCCTTTCATCTACAGTCTGAGGAACAGGGACATCAAGGTGGCCCTGGGGAGAGTCCTCAGCAAGATGGTGCCTCTCAGTGGAAGGGCCAATGCACGTCTCTCCTGAGTCACAGTGTATACCATACCAGAGACCAGAGAGCCTTACCCCCTTCATCCAACACTAGCTACATCTGCTTGGTGTATTTTAGGGAAACTCATCCTTTGCATCTTCCTTTGGGCTCATTCCCACCTATGGCCTGTTCAAAATGCAACATATGGGATCATCTATGCACCATCTAACCAGTCATTGTAATTCTGTATGAACAAAACTGTGCTTTTTCATTTGCAATTACCCACACTGGGGTATGGGCATTTGTATTTTTGTTGTTACGTGATACTGGCATTTGTTGGTGAAGATATTTGTTGGTGAGATATCTCAATGCACGTGTGCTAGGTGTCGTGATAAAATCAAGGTGATTGGCATTTCTATCTCCTGAAACACTTATCATTTCTTTTCACTGGGACACTTCACGCTCCTCTCTTCTAGTGTTCCAAAATTATATAATCAATTTTTGTGAACTCTTGTCCTCTACTGTGATGCAAAACTTTAGAAATCATTTCTCTTATGAAATCATTTCTCTTATGACCTCACATCCTCGACCCAACCTCCTCCTCATCCTGCCTGACTTCCAGGGACCACTGCTGTACTCTCGACTTCTGTGACATCAACTTTATCCCCTTCCTCACATGAGCAAGAACTTGCAGCCCTTCTTTCTGGTCTGTTGGATTGACATATATCCTCAGAAGTGATGGGATGTGTACCCCCAGTATGGTGCAAATTCTGTCTTGAAAACTCATTTACAGGAACGTTTTCTGAGGTGATATGAATACATGAACTCAAAAATTTTAGACCTACTGTGCTTCCCCTCACACTGAATGTGTAGAATTTTCTAGTCATCCTCTATACAAATTCCTCAAATTTGAGAACTGGCTCTTTCTCGCCTTTGCAGCCACAAAGCCTCGTCCCGTTGTTGAAAAGGTGTTTTTGCTCAGTGAATCTTTGTCCAATGGAGTGAAAATTAGCTGAGCAGATAATTAAATGTAAAATAGAATATGGACCATAAAATACAAAGTTATAAATTGAATAAACAATTTTGAGCTGGAAAACAAATTCAGAGTTAATAAAGCTGATACTAATAAGAACACTCAGAATGTGCCAACACTATTTCCTGGTTAAATACACATCACATCACCAAGTTTCCCAATATCTCATTTATGTGACATATTAGTCCAATTGCATTGCTAGAACAAGTGCCACAGACTAGGTACATTATAAAGAAGTCTATTTATCTCACAGCTTGGGGGTCTATCAAGTCCAATGAACATGACTCCAGCTCTGGTGAGGAGCCTCTGACTTCATCCGTCCAGGTGGACGGAGCTGTGCCAGGGGCACTGCCAAGAGACAGAGACCACATGGAGAGACAGGAAGCCAGAGACATGGGGGAGGGACAATCCTGCTCTTTCATCACAACCACGTACACAAGCTAAGATTGGTATGACATCACCAAGTGATGCAACCTTACGAGATCACCACCTATGTGTGGTTGGTGAGAGACCAAAACGTGGTTATGCAGGACACAACTGTCTTCTAATTTCACTTCCTGTTTTAGTCAGCTTTTCCTTGCTCTACCCAAAAGTACCGACAAGAATATTTAGAGCAGGAAAAGTTTATTTTGGCTCTCAGTTTCACAGATTCCATCCATAGTCGTTGACTCCACAGCTCTGGGCCTGAGGTGAGGCCAGACATCATGGCAGAAAGGGGAGCAGGAGGAAAGCAGCTCACGCAGGACAGCCAGCAAGCAGAGAGCCCCACTGTCCAGGAACAAAACACGAACCAAAGGCACCTGTTGACCTCGCTCCTCCAGCCACACCCTGCTTGCCTACAGTTATCACCCAGTTGATCCATTTTAAGTGGATTAATCCACCAATGAGGCTACAGCTCCATGATATAATCACTTCACCTCTGAACATTCTTGTCTTGCCCCACACCTGAGCTCTGGGGGACACCACGTATCCAAACCACAGCACTGCCTTGGATCGTTAGTGAAGATGAGCGCCTTTTTCTCGATTTTGTGTTATTCTTCATTCCTGCTTGATTGAAGTACAGCCAGAATGGTGGCACATATTCGGTAACAAGGTGATGGCTTGACAGGCAAGCAGTGTTCCTGAGCTCTTTGCATCTACTGTTTCTGTACTTTTGGCTCACCTCCTTGGATCATATAGCATAATATGTATTTTTATTCTAATTGACTTTAAACAGTTCATATATCTACAGTGTCATGTTTTATAATGCCTAACAGGGTCTGAATACATTCTCTGTGATTCCATTTGTTTTTCCTCTCCTTATTTCTTGACCTACACTTGTGTGACATACTTAAATTCATCCGCTGTATTCTCAGTTCTATTCCTTTCCTCTTCTTCCATCTGAGTGTATGCTCAGAGCAGTTATTGACACTGTCTCTAAAGCCCACCACAACTGAAGATCTTTCCTATGACTTCCTTTTATTATCATTTTTGGCATTAAGACAGTTTCATGGCATTAATTCAGTTTATTCAATTTGTTTATAATTAATGGCATGAATGTAGTTTATTTTGATCCAATTAATTTTAAAAATCTGAGCAACATTTATTTCAAAATCTTTTCCTTGTACACTGATTTTTATACCACTTCTATAACTTTTAATTTTATTGGATTTGTATTTTCATATTCTACTGAATTGACATATTTAGAGAAAAGACAAATATGCAATGTCTAGATGAATACAGATTTATACATAATTTCCTTAAAAGATGGACAATGTTCCATTTTGCTCCTTTGCTTAAAAACTATCTTTCCCCCTGGGCACAGTGGCACACACCTGTAATCCCAGCACTTAGGGAGGCTGAGACAGGAAAATCGTGAGTTCAAAGCCAGCTTCAGCAACGGCAAGATGCTAAGCAACTCAGTGAGACCCTGTCTCTACATAAAACACAAAATAGGGCTGGGGATGTGGCTCAGTGGTCGAGTACCCCTGAGTTCAATCCCCAGTACCAGAAAAAAAAAAAAACTATCTTGCCCAATTTTTCTGTGTGAAAAGCACACCTGGGGTGCTATTCCAACATGCATACATGCATTCTCAACTCTGCTTCATAGAGATTTTGAGTTGGCTTGGGGTAGTGGTTTACCTTCTTAAAACAAGAACATGGGGATTGTCACAAAAGCAAAAGTGTCCCCCAAAAGCTCACATGTGAGGAAATGCAAGAAAGTTTACAGGTGAAATGATTGGGTTGTGAGAGTTTGAATTTCACCCATGCATTAATACCTTAGAGGGGATTAAGGGACTGATAACTGTAGCCAGGTAAGGGGTGGTTGCAGGAGATGAGTCATTGGGGATATGCCTTTGGGGCATATATTTTGCTCTTGGTGACCAGAGCTCTCTATCTGCTTCCTAAATCCACATCCTGAGCCACTTTCCTCCACCACACTCTTCTGCTATGGTGTCCACCACACCTTGGGCCCAGGGCAGTGGAGCCTGCTGTCTATGGACTGACAACAGGAGCCCCAGTATAAACTTTTCCTCCACTAAAATTGTTCTTGTCAGGTCTTTCGCTCAAAGCAGCAAAAAAGCGGACTAAAACAGTGAATTAATCCATTTGATGAATTAATCCATGGATACCTGAATGGACTACTTGGAGGTGGGACCTGGATGGAGGAAGTAGGTCATTGGGGCTGTGATCTGGAAGGGTTCATCCTCACCCCATCCCTTAAATTCTCTTTCTCTCTCTGCTTCCCACCCACCATGTGCTGAGGAGCTTCCCTCTGCCACACCTCTGCCATGTCTCTCCCTGGAGGAGCTGGTAATGAACAGAACCCTCTGACCATGGAGTTAGGGTGGAGCATATTCCTCTTGGTACTGATCTGGTTCACAGACTGACTCAAGGTGACATTCTCACATTGGTCAGATGAGGGGGACCTGGGTAGAGGCCATGGAGCTGAGACCTGAATCATAGGCACACATGGAGGGCATGCAGGTCTGGAATACAGGACAGTGATGCTGTTGGTGCAGGGTGGAGCCACCTCCTCTGACATATTGGTAACTGTGTGTCACATGTGGATGCTGTGAAGCAGCCAATGATCCAGAACTGGAGAGCCCAGGCCTCCACAGACTTACAGAAGCTTTGGGATCCCTCAGGTAATAGCTCTCTGCATCAACTGACCCACTCTCCAGCCTATGGTCACATGCGGAGGTCTCAGCTCCAGATATGAGAGTGCAAACTACCTCACCATACAAGTGTCCAGTATCTAAAGTGTGGTCCTGTCTGATTCAGGCACAGGGCAGGATCTGGGCAGTGGACTCCTAGTGGGCAGCAGCAATAGCCTGAGAGGGCTCTGGCAGGGTGTGAAGGATGTGGCATCTTTTCCATAGTGACTCCACAGGAGTCAGTTCCTGAGAAGAGAACCTTGGAGCCACACCTCCCTCTCTGGAGTTCCCCAGGGAAAAGAGTCATTGGTGACATCATGGGCACAAGGTGCTGTTGTCCTCTGTGGGGCATGCTGCTAGCGATCACCATGGCTCCTGCTACATGGCTGAAACCAATAGCCTCTGATTTTCTTCTTTGTTCCTAGCCATCTGCTGCCATCTCTGTGATCCTTTCTAATAAACATGGTTCTTTTTTTATCCATCATGAAGCTCCCCTTTCTTATTGGGCCCTTGGGTCCTGCTTGGGCTTTTCTGCTTTGTAGAGAGCTGTCTCTCCTGGCTTAGGTGGGCTGGTGAGGGGTGGGGTCTCCTGTTACACCACCTTGATGATGTCATGCCTGAAAGACATTCACAAGTAGAAGGCTGTCCAGTGATTCCTCCATCCAAAACCAGGATCACTAACAGTAAAACACACACACTCCCCTGTCACCCAAGAGTCTACCTCAGAAGCTCCTGCCCCCCTCCCTGATCCACATTCATTCTTTAACCTGGATCCTGTGCACACATGACAGTGATGGACCAGGAGTCCTTGCACAGCTGCTAAGGTGGACCACAGACTTGGCCCTATGACCTACACCAGAAGGGAGAAGGGGGACTCTGTGTCACAATACTCAGGACATTGCTAAATAAGCACACATGAGTTCTCCCTAGAGCAAGCATTCCAGCCACATGGACAATGAAAACCCTTGGACACATTGTTCCCAAACAGGTGTCACCACACATTGAACTCTGCGGAACTTTCCATTGATTTTCTTTCTTGAATCCAACACTAGATTTCAACAGGCTATTTCCTATAAGATACTTCTGTAGAGACTGGTGTCTCTGTACCAAGTCTGAGCAAGGGACAGCATCATTCCTTACAGGAGGAGAAGGGGAATTGGATCCAGGAACAAAGCACAGACCAGATGTGTCGGAACCTGGGAACACGTGGGCATCAGGAGCCCTGTGGTAGGTCTTCCCATCTGGTGAGAAGGTCTCACCCAGAGAATACTGCTTCAACCTAAACAGTCACTCAAAAGGAATGCCCTCTGTCCTCCTGGTATCATTCCCTGGAATTGTTTTAAAAGTGCTTGATTTGTGGTGTAAAGATCAGTGCCTTATGAAGTGTTAAAGATGCTTCATGCTCTCTGCCCTGCAGTACTGAGGACCATGCAGCCAGCCTGATGGAAACATAAAGCTCTAGATGCTTCCAGACTCCTTCCTGTACAGCCAACCCACTCCTCAATGCTCTGCCCTCACCAGATGCCTAGAACTTCATCTGCACTGAACTTGCATTGTTGACCTTAGAAGCTTTGACAGTTATTGCAAGAGCAAGGTCACTGGAAGAGCTGTGTGTGAAGTTGGATGTGTCCTGTGCACAGCTCCCACTTGAGGTGCAGGACTCACATGGTCTTGGATACTGCCTGCTTATGCCTGAGAGAGACCAAGAAACTCCATCTCACATGTTGAGGGAATGCTCATGGGTACGGACAATAATCAGCAGAGACCAAGTCCAGAGACAAAATGACATCATGAGTCAACAGCCCCAGGGGAAGGACAGACATAGCGGGCAAACAATTTGGTCCCAGGGATGCAAAACTAGCTGCATGCATCTCTGGTTTCCTCACTCATGGAAAATCAATTGCTCAGAGAACAGAATAATAATGCAACAATTAATTTAATGAGCATCCATGAGAATCAACCTCCAAGGTTCCAAGGAAATAGTAAATATGCCCCTGGATCCTCTCACCCATAGCTCAGCTCTGCCAGGAACAAGTGACTTCACCTGGACCTTGAAGAGCCACCTGATGCCACCTGGTGCCACCTCCTGCCCTTCCTCAGAGCTGAGCTGACTGTCATCACCCAGGGAAGGAACAGCAGGAGCCCACCACCCCTGGGGCTGCTGATGCGGGAGCAGGTAGGAGGCAGCACAGTGCTCAGTGGCAGGCCCTGGTGGCCCAAGTGGGGACACTGCAGTGAGGAAGGGCCTCTCACTTAGAGCAGTCTGTGCAGTCAGCTCCTGTGTCTCTCTGAACTTCGCTCCCTCTCCGCTTCTTCTCATCTTACTTCTCTTTTCTGGATCCCAGTTCTGAGTATCTCTCACCTTCCTGATGGAACTGACCATCTCTCAAGTGTTTCCTACACAATCATCTCCACCATTTTTCTGGAGCCACTAGAGGTGACTTTTTTCTCCTCCATCCCAGAAGATTTTTTCTTTTATATATAAAACTAGACCTTCATTCACTCAGGGTACTGCCTTTTTTATCTTGTGTAATTAACACAGTTCCAACCTGATATCTTCTGACATCAAGTTATTGAAATTTTTGTCTCAGTTTCCATATTTATAAAATGAGGATCATAACAGTGTTCACTTCATAGCAATCACAATGGGGTGAAGTTAAAGAAAGTCAGTGTGACAAAATGATAATACTCTCTATTGGGTAGGGAGGGTCTATACCTGTTCATTATTGTCATTGCATTATTATAACACATTTGCTTACATTATATAAAACAGCCATGATGATATAATGAACCAAGGTATATAAAATGTAAAACAAGTGCCAAACACATGCAGGTCCTAGAGTAATTGTAAATATTAAATCTCTCATTTGTTGTATGTTTGGAAGATTTCAGTCCCCATTCTAAGAGCTTTAAATGTTATTAATATTTGGAATGTTGGAGATCTATTTTCAAATAAATTCATCTGCATGTAGAAATGCAAATTTTTGCAACTTGTGTCCACATTTTATTTTTTAATAAGTTAGATGAGTAGAAAAGGTACAGAGAATACTGAGACTTCTCTAAAGAGCTAAAATTGGACATTCAGAACTAGCGAGAAGCAATATTTGCCAAAGACCCCAATGTACTATCTCCCCGCCCACCTGGAGTGGCCTCTGCCTTTTACACATTGGCTGTGTGTAAACATCCTTAGTAAAATCACATCCAGTTACAATAGATTTGTAGTTACCAATCTGTCATCTGCAGCCAGTCCATTCTCCATAAACAATGACAACTTACCTTTTCTCTGTTTTTTACTGGTGCATTATGGTTGTACATAGGTGGGATTTGTTGGTAAATATTTGTACATGCACATGATATAACAATAGAATTTGGCCGATATCATTCCGCAGTAGACACCTTGCCTTTTCCATACTTGGGTCTCTGGTGTCTTTTCCTCCACCTATTGCATTGGTTTGCACTTCCAGGCTGCTAACAAATAGTGATGAGAGACTTTGTTTTCTTCTTTACATAAAGGAGAATTCTGCTTCTGCTTCCACCTCAGGGTCCTGCCAGAGCATGTTTGGTGGTAAGTCTTGGAATTTATTGAATTCTTTCCTTGGTTACTGATTGGATTTCCTCCATTAACTTTGAACAATTCCCAGAAATAAGATCTACTCTGGGACAGCTACATACTTTTAACTTGGAGTTGTAAGAAATATTATCTTGTAAGGTTAAGCAGTTCCCTATCTCTGTGTTCATTATCCTCATTCCTAATTCTACACATTTCAATTCACCTTTTCACTTTTTGAAGGGTTTTATGAGTGCATTGTAGATTTACATAATATTGGGGTCATTCTGACATAATCACACGTGCATGGGATTTTATTTGCCGCTCCTCGGTGTGCAGTCCTTCCTCTTCTTGTCCCTTTGTGTCCATGTGTTCCCATGTCTAACTCTTTCCAGTTGGGGAAGCTATACAATTAGTTCTGAAATTCATTTTTCAATTCCAGGATCTCTCTCCTTTTTCATTCATCTACATGTGCAAACTGGAACTAGAAATAAAATTCTGATAGAAATAATGCTAGGTGACTTTTCTCTACATGATGAAGACAGACAATTTTTTAAAACATGAATCCGGCAGCCTGAAGAATGGTCAGTTTTAGTCAATCATTTATATGAATGTGACAGAGAAATACTTGAAGTTTTTTTTAAAAAACTGACAAATTATTTGCAGATTATCATGAGAGAAGAAAATATAAACTTAAAATTAACCTTAACTGTCTGTCTCATAAAGAAAACTAGGAAAGCAAATGTCCAGAAAGGGGAAGATCTGAAGACCATTTCCCCATGATGGAATATTTTAAAGTGATAAAAAAATGTGCATAAGATTCATGCCTGCATTTAGAAACTCCAGGATTTCTGTACTTAAAATTACATGATTCTTGAATCTATACAGTTAAAGTGGTAATTAAGATGAAATAGAAACAAGAATAATAGTAACAGACCGTTGATATTTCTAGCAGAAGAACCACACACGTCCAAGCATATGACATGTAGAAATCACAGAAACAAAAACAGTAAAATAGAGAGCCTTCCCATGAGGGGTCAACCTGCCCGGAACTAGAAGATGCTCATTCCCATGTGCATGAGGCACAGCTCAGCAGAGCCCCTGGGGAGGGAGGACTGCTTGGGGAGGCAGGCAAGCCCTGGAGCCCTGGTGCCCAAACAGGTGTGTTCATCTGAATCCTGACAGGGCTTCTCAAGACAGAGAGGGCTGCTTCTCACCTAGAGCATGAGGTTCAGCTGGTCAGGTGTGCATGAAATGCACATTTAGCAAGATTCCAAGAGATGAACAGGTACTCCTGGGAACACTATTTGAGAACCACTGACATACAGTCAGGTCTTGATTTGTGTCTTTGGGGGACAGAAATGATAATTGAAACTTGTTGGCAAAGGGACTCAATGATAAGACAAAATGAATGATTTCTTCAGCTCCCAAGGTTTCAATAAAAGACAGTGGGGTCATCCTGGGAATTCCCTATTTGGAAAGATTCATTGTTGCTGCTGTTGTTGTTGTTACTGTTATTGTTGTTGTTGTTACTTGTGTTTAAACCTAGGTGTGCTAAACTACTGAGCAACATACCCAGGCCCTTTTTTATTGTTTATTGTAAGACAAGACCTCGCTAAGTTGCTGAGGCTGGCTTTCACCAGGTTCCTCCTGCCTCAGCCTCCCTAGCCTCTGGCTGAAGTGAATTTTGAGATCCTTCTCTCCCTCCTCCTGGAAAACACACCAGCACCATGGAAAGAGGAAACCAAACAGGAGCTGGCAACTTCATCCTCCTGGGATTCACAGATGACCCTGACCTGCAGGCCCTCCTCTTTGGTCTGCTTCTGGCCATGTACCTGGTCACAGTCACAGGCAACCTGCTCATCATCCTGTCCGTCATCTCAGACTCCCACCTGCACACGCCCATGTACTTCCTCCTCTCCAACCTGTCCCTGGCTGACATTGGTTTCACCTCCACCACCATCCCCAAGGCTCTGAGGAACATCCAGACTCACAGCAAAGTCATCACCTTTGCAGGCTGCATCTCACAGGTATGCTTTTTCTTTGTGTTTGGATGCCAGGATAATTTGCTCCTGGCAGTGATGGCCTATGACCGCTTTGTGGCCATCTGTCACCCCCTGCACTATGTGGCCATCATGAACCCTCGGCTCTGTCTGCTCATGGCTCTGGGGTCCTGGTTCGTCAGTGTCCTGGGCTCCCTCCCAGACACCTTGACCATCTTGAGACTGTCCTTTTGCACAAACACGGAAATCCCTCACTATTTCTGTGATCTTCCTGAAATCCTGAAGCTCTCCTGCTCTGATGCACTCATCAGTAACGTGGTGATGTACTTTGTGGCCATTCTCCTAGCTGTTTTCCCTCTGATTGGCATCCTCTTCTCCTATTCTCAGATTTTCTCCTCCATCCTGAGGATCTCATCAGACAGAGGCAAGTACAAAGCCTTTTCCACCTGTGGGTCTCACCTCTTGGTGGTCTCCTTGTTCTATGGCACTAGCCTTGGGGTCTACCTCAGTTCTGTAGCCACACTGTCTTCTAGGATGAGTCTGATGGCTTCAGTGACATACACAATGGTCACCCCCATGCTGAACCCTTTCATCTACAGTCTGAGGAACAGGGACATCAAGGTGGCCCTGGGGAGAGTCCTCAGCAAGATGATGCCTCTCAGTGAAAGGGCCAACGCACGTCTCTCCTGACTCACAATGTGCACCATACTGGAGACCAGAGATCTTCACCCCCTCCATCCAACACTTGGCTCTGCTTGGTGTATTTTAAGACAACTCATTTTCACATTCTCCTTTGGGCTCCTTCCCACCTGAGGACTATATTGGATCTCCTGTGCCCTATCTAACCATTGTAATTTTGTATGAATACACTGGGCTTTTTCTTTTGCAACTTTCTACAGTGAGTTATGGGCATTTGTAGTCTAACTGATACATTTTACTGGCATATTTTGTGCAGTACATTGTGATATCTCAATGCATGTGGACAACGTGTAGCGATAAAATCAAGGAAATTGGAATTTTCATCTCCTGAAATATTTATCATCCTCTTTTACTGGGATACTTCAAACTCTTCTGGTTATCTAAGATTATATAATCACTTGTTATGAACTACTGTCCTTCTAAAGCTGTAGAACTTTATTTTTATTTCAACTCAAGTCACTAAGGGTTGATTTTATTGGGAATAGGGGGAAGGAGTAATGAAATCTAGCACATTTTATTGTAACTACATAAAAGAAAAATATAAATCCAACTTTAAAGCAATCTTTTATTTCTATTCAAATCCACTTCAAACTTCTATATAAACTTTAACATTCTAAGAGAAAGCAGTCCATTTCTGAAAATTAGGTGGATAATCAAGTTCACCCAAGAAATGTTGACTAAAATAAAGAAATCATAGATGAAACATTTACCCAAAGGACCAGTGCAGGCAACATAACAATACTCTCCCAGGAACTGATCTCATTTCTGTGGTCATGATTCCAGTCCACAGGTCTTTATGCTCTGCCAATTTGTACCTGGGTTTAATGACAGAAGAAAGTCACAATTGCTAAACTGGTGATGTATATTTCTTTAAAATTTTTTAATTTTTTAAATATTTTTTAGTTGTAGATGGACATAATATCTTTATTTATTTTTACGTGGTGCTGAGGATCGAACCCAGTGCCTCACGCATGCGAGGCAAGCGCTCTACCACTGAGCCACAATCCCAGCCCTACAATTTTTAATGTAAGTCCATTTATTGAAGTAGAAAAACTGCAAGATGAAAATGAAGACAACATAAAAACACATTTCACATGCAAAAATATTAACAGAAACTTAAAAATAATTTAGAAAAGAGTGTTGAAAAAAGCGTGCATCAGATATGCATCTCATTAAGATGATGTCAGTTCGTAATTCTAAATAAATATTTTTAAAGTATGAGATTAGAAAGTCATTCTCAGTGTATATGTAAATTGTTTTATCACAGGGTCATTCAACACTAACTTTTGAAAATAGGTTATTTAAAAATCAAAGCTATTTTCATTCTGTAAGTTTCATTCAATTTACTTAGGGTTGAAAATACATGAAATGTGCATTTAAGGCATAAAAATCACAGCGGATAGCAGCAATGGACTAGGGCAGGGGCTTTAAGGAGAATCTGATATTTCACGATGTGATGTTACTGCACACTAATGAAAGATAATTTACACTTCCAGAACCTCAAGGCATCCCTTTGGAAAGAACCAAAATAAACCCAAGACACCTTGCACACACTTCCCCAACCCTAAACAAATTCATGACTCTTTTACATATAAAACTAAAATAGTTATGGCAGCAAAAGATTCCAATGGCAATGAAAGTTGTAAACTGTTATAATCTCTGTTTCTTATTCCCAAAGTGCAAGATGCAAGGGCCTCGATCTTTCAGTAGTGCTCCTCCTGAAAATAATCCTTCATTTGGTTTGGCAAAGGCAGTTTCTCAGTTAGGTCTGTCCTGGTATACTGAGGAATACCGAAAGACACAGGTGCAGCAGAGCATGCACCTGCCTGAACCTCGACACTGGACTGGTCAGTCTGACAGAGTAGGTTGCAGATCTAGGCAACCGAGACCTTCAATAACAAAAAGCTCCATTTTCGGAGTCCCTGATTGGATGCTCGATTAGATCCACTGTGGACATAAGTCCTTCCACACCTGGTTGTTCCTAGAAGTTAAACCTACCATTCGAGTGCTCGATTCCAGGGTGAAATGTTTTTTCTGTGGGAATGAAAATTCAAGCTTAGAAGATAACAGTCATCAAAACTATCCTGAACAAGACAGAAACCAGCTGGCACATTTGCTAGCTTCCCCCACTGCCTTCCAGCATGTGACTGGTCCCCAGCACCGTCCCTGTTTTGGGAGTTTCTCCAGCTCCTCTGTAAGGCTCCTCACAACCTTGGAACCACTACTTTACACAGAGTCATAAACTCTTGCAACCCTAGGGACAGAGTTAAGATCAAAATTCAAATGATTAAACAGAACACCAATAGATTATCCTGCAGTCCAGGAGGTCAGAATTACAAAATAGACCTTGTGTGATAAAATGATGGTGGCTGCAGGTCTGTGTGCCTTCAGAGGATCTAGAAGGAACCCCTCTCCTTACATTTTCCAACTTCTAAAAGCTGCCCACATGCACGGGCTCCTGGGTTCTGCCTCCACATTCAAAGCCAGCAATGGCTGACTGAGTCCCCCACACATCACATCACTGACATTTCTGTCTCCCTGTTCTACATCCAAGGATCTGTGGAAACATTACACTCTGAGTATCCTCCATTTTATTTCTATGGATCCAAAATTTGATTTCCCAGAGCTCTTTCCTATAATTCAGACCAAAGACCCTCGCTGCTTTCATCCAACACTGTGGCTACCTCTGCTTGGTGTATTTTAAGACAACTCATTTTTGCATCTTCCTTTGGGGTTTTTGCCCCCAGAGAATTGTTCATAACGTCACATATTGTACCATTTCTTTTTACTAACTAACCAGTTATTTTAATTTTGTATGAACTCAACTGGGCATTTTCTGTTACCTGCAATACTGATTAGGGTCTTTTATTGATACATATTTTTATTGATATGGAATGATGGCACATATTGATGAGGCACAGTGTGACGATCAGTACATGCACATAATGTGTGAGGATCAAATCAGGTTCATTAACATTTCCATCTTCTTAACCTTATCATTTTGTTTTATTGTCAAATTTTGAATGCTTTTCCTTTTTATAAAATATATACTAAATTAGTGGGGACTATTGTGCCCCTACTGTGCCTGTGGAACATTAGAACTTATTTCTCTTGTGTAACTGGATGTTACATTCTTTATTGGACCTTCCTCTATCCTGCTGTCCCCGCTACCCTTTCTAACTCCTGGTGACCTCTGTTCTACCACTTCTGTGAAATCACTTCGTTGGCTGAACACATGAGCAAGAACATGCTGTACTTTTCCCTTTTTTTTTTTTTTTTTCTTTTTCCTGAACCCAAGGGTTCACAGATGCTAGGCCAATGCTGCACCATAGAGCTACATCCCGGCCCTTTTTGAGACGAGCTCTCACTAAGTTTCCCAGACTAGCCTTGAACTTGCAAAGCTCCTGCCTCAGCCTCCTGAGTAGGTGGGATTGCAGGCATATACTACCATGCCTGGACCTGTTCTGGGCTTTTTTTTTTTAATATTTATTTTTTAGTTGTAAGTGGACAGAATATCTTTATTTTTATTTTTATGTGGTGCTGAGGATCGAACCCAGTGCCTCCCGCGTGCTAGGCGAGCACGCTACCACTGCGCCATAACCCCAGCCCCTGTTCTGGGCTTTTTAATGAATCAAATCTTTCATGTTGGACATACATGCTCAGCTGTGACGGGATGTATTCCTACAGGATTGTAGAAATGTTGTCTGGAAACTGATTTACATTTCTGAGGTGATGTAAATAAACTTGACTCAAAGATTTCCCCCTTTTATCTGAATTATCCACCTTTTCAACTACAATGCGTAGTACTATTCTTGGTAAGGAATTTATGCTCAGTAAATATTTGTCCAATGAAGTGAAAACCAGATGACTGAATTGCTATATATAAAATCAAATCTGAACCAGAAAATACAAAGTTACTAATTTAATACAAGGTTTTGAGCTGGAAAAGAAATGCAAAGTTATTTGCATTGACCATCATAATACAACATTCTGTATGTGCCAGCACCTTTTCAGTGTTTTGTAAATCATCACATTAAATTTTCCAATAACTTTTTTTAAAAAAGAGCCACTCCTTTAATACAGAGTATTTGTTTAAAAAAATAAAAGTCCTAACCCTGTATAGCTGCCCCTCTAAAGGGGTGGCCACCACCAGGTCTTTGCCTTCCCAAGAGGCAGCAGATGTGTCTGGCTATTTATTTAAATTGCTGTACCCTGGAGGGGGCTGGATTGTGAGGGCAGGGCCCCTGACAATTTCCTGGGGGACATTTGTTCTGTTTATGCCTTTTATGATTATGTCAGTGACCCAAAGCATGGCCGATGGGCATCAGTAAACATCTCTGAGGAAGCTGGGGCTCATGTGTGCTGGCACAGGAGGTGGGTACTGGATGAGGACTTGGCAGATGGCATGGGAGGTCACTCCAAGATGGTGGTCATTTGCTCATCATCCCCATTCATAACATCCTCTCCACTGCCTGCAGAGCTGAACATCTGTTGCTGGAGGGTGCTCAGGATCATGTGGAGGAGCATCTTGGGAGGGAGCAGGGAGACAGAGCTGTTCCAACCCCAGAGCCCAGACCTGGGCAGGGAGGTCAGTGCCCACCCACAGGGCAGTCAGGTGCCCCACTGCCTCCTGGAGTTTTCTGGGCATTTCTCCAGTGTGGGCCTCAATGGACTGGGCTCCGGTGGCTGCAGGGCCAGGTAGTCAGAAGGGAATGGGGGAAGAGGGGCAGAAGACAGATCAAGTACAGGGGAGGGTCCAGAGGCCTGAAGGGGAAACCCTGTTGAAAGAGGCAGAGAGAGACTTTGGGAAAGGGCACCCTGAGGAGGGCTGCTTTTCCTTTTGGGGGCTGTGTGTCAGACAGTTAGGGTGTTCCCTCTGTCTCACTGTTCTGTGAAGATGCAGTGACACCTGAGTCAGAAGGGTCTCCGTCCACAGAAGTCAGTCTAGAAGGAAACTCTTGTATGCAGACAACACCAGTAATTTCCTCTGCACCTTCCTCAGCTCGTCCGGGAAGCCCTCATGATTGCAGGTGAGAGACTTGAGCTTCTGCTTCAGACACAATATTTCTTTTTGTAGCCCACTTTCCACACCCAGCCCAGGAGTGGTACCCAGCATGTGGAGTTCCCCTACCCCAGGCAGCTGTGCCTCTAATAACACTTTGATATATTAGTCACTTTCAACTGCTATAACAAAATACACGAGTCCAGGTACTTTAAAAAGAAAAGAAGCTCTCATTTCACATGTTTTTAAACTGAAAGTCCCAACAGAATGACTCTGGCTCTAGTAAGGGAGCCTCTGGTGGGTGGAATCATGCCAGGAGCCCTTGCATGAAGAAGAGGTCACATGGTGAGACAGGAAGCCAAAGAGGGGAGGGGCCAGTCGTGCCCTTTTATATCAACCAAGGTCACAGGAGAACTGCATGAACTCTTTCCAAGGGCAGAAACCACACTGACCTGGTTACTTCGCACTAGGCCCCACCCCTTAAAGGCTCCATCCCTTTCCCACATTGCAACAGGGAAAAACTCTTTCCACACGCGAGCCCACAGACAACACAGGTGAACCAGGTCCCCACAGCAGCTGCAATCAGTGTCTTTTTTCTCGTGTTTGTAGATAAAGAAGTAAGAGGTTACGGTGACTGGATCTGCCACTCAAAGTCTCGGAGGTGACGACAACGTTCAACCCAGGGATGTATAAACTGCTCATTATCTTAGGCGCAATGGCATGGAACCTCGGGACTAACTTTATAATAATAATTAAACCTCAGAAGAAACGGGAGTCCTCTGACCTAAATCCCCAACCAAGAAATGTCCCGTGTCGGGGGTCGGGGGTCTTGGAGATAAGCCAAGCCAGCGAATAAGATCTGTCGGGTCTCCCTGAACAGCGCCGCCCGCCACCTTCTGTCCTAGGAGCGCGTCCCTGACACAGCCCAGACTGCCCCAGGTGGTCAGGTGACACACCGTGAGACCGTCGGCCCACATGTGGCCCGAGGGGCCATAATGCCGGGAAGGCTGCCTTCTAATTCCACTTCTTTCGATGGTGAGCACTTTCCTGTGGCTGCGTCCCTTCTTCACTCCTGCGTTAGCGATGTGTAACTGACAAGGCTGCGCCAGCCATTCGGGTGACAGTGTGATGACTTGACAGAGTCCAACACTGTGTCATGACTTCCTGGCCTTTGTTCCTTCTCTATTTTGGCTCACCTCCTCGGATCACCTATCATATTAAATATTTTCATTTTAATTATTTTAAACAAATTTGTCTACATTGCTTTGGTTTATGATGTCTTACATGTTCTAAGTGTTCCCTAGGGTTCCATTTCTTTATTTCTTGCCCTACACATGGTTAACACGCTTGAACCCATCCATTCTGTTCTCAGTTCCATTCCTTTCTTGATCTTCCTCTGGGTTTAGGCTCCGAGCGTTCATCTGTGCTTTCTTCTGTGAGCTGGCTTGAAATCTTCCCGCCAACTTGACTGTACTATGATGATTGGCATTAGACAGGATTTCATTTCCCATTAAGAACAAATGGTCTGAGCACTGTTTGTTTCAAAATCCTTTCTTTCTGCATCAAATATCTGCCACTTTTATATTCACGTCTAGGGATGTATAAACTGCTCATTTTACTGGTTTTTTTTAAATTACTGTGTGACATTGACATATCTGTTTAAATAAACCAGTTTGCAATACCTTGAGGAACACAGGTTTAAAAAGAAGATTATTAAAGAGAAGGACAAAGGTGGGTGCAATGGTGTGCGCCTGTAATATTAGTGACTTGGGAGGCTGAGGCAAGAGAATCTCAAGTTCAAGGCCAGCCTCAGCAACTTAGCAATGCCCTAAGCAACTCAGTGAGACCCTGCCTCAAAAAAGGAGGAGGAAGAGGAGAACAACAAATGTTCCCTCTTTGCTCCTCTTTTTAAAAATTTTCTTGTCCACTTATTCTTTTTGAAGAACATACCTAAGTTGCTGACCATTTTGCCTTGGAATGTAATTTAATAAGTTTACTCTTATTAAATCTTATCTACTGCTTAAGCTAAAGTAGCTTTGTTTAAGGAACATTTTTTCCTTGCGCTTGTCAAATAGAAGAAGTAGTTCCTAGTGTTCTGCCGCACAGTGGTGCAGCCATACTTCACAATAACCTACTGTGCACTTTAGGAATAACATGAAGAGAGGAACTTAAGGACTTGAAACAGGAAGTGGCTCAAGTCTGGTCCTCCAGAATTCAAGATCCTTCAACCTTTCTGCTCTACCATGCTTAATACTTGGTTCTCACCCTTATGGTCACAAGATGGCTTCTATCATTGCAGCCATTGCAACTGCATCCCAAGAAGGTAGAGTCCAGAGGGAAGCACAATGTTGAATCTATGCCAGCAGGCCTTACCACTTTAGCATGCACTTGCTGGTTCAAATTGATATATATGCACCTCTTTGAGAGATTCCTCTGTTGACTGGAGTCTACTCTGCCCATGGACATAGAGAATTAATGCCCCATAAGTCACTCCTTAACCAAGAACTGACAGGAATTGATGCATAACTTCCTTGCTCAGTGAGTAAGATAACTTTGAAGGATGCATTACACTGTCTCCATGGTTCCCCAGCAGGAGCCCCAGATGACCACATTGGCCCCTGGATAAATGAATAAATACACCCTTTATGACTGTCTTCCATTCCCTGTCTCTGCTCTTGTCTAGGCTGAGATACATTTCTTTGGCCAGTTAGTGGGTTTATTGGTGGCCCTACCAAAGATATGTCCTTCTGGATCTTGTGAATGTGGCATTATTTGGAAAAGGGGCTCTAGAAGATTTCATTAAATAAAGAACTTTGAGGAGAGAGGAGAGGCTATTATGGCACAAGCCAAAGAATGACCAGAGCCACCTGCAGCTAGAGGAGATCAGGAAGGATCTTCCTCTAGAGGCTTTGGAAGGAGCATGGCCAATAAATACTGTGATTTTGGCCTCCAGAAGTATTTCTTTAGAAAACAAATTTCTGTGGTTTTAAGCCAGACAGATTGTGTTAATTTGTTATAGCAGCCAGAGGAAACTGATACAGGCCACAGAGAAGATTCTGGGACCATTTACAGGGTTAAAGGAACAGCAGTTGTGTTGTGGCTGATCTACTCAATGGTGTGAAGTAGCACCTGGCTTGCAATTTCCCACTGTTCCCATAGGCTCTCCTTCAGCTGCTCTGCCTCCTGGGCCAGGTATGCATGTTAAGCACCATGAAAAATGGCTCTGGATTCTGCAGGATATGCTCATCATCATGGGCAGAGGAGCAGAGTGGACACGGGGTCTATTTGTCCTTGTGGGCATCCATCTTTTGCTTGTGGCTTGCAGCTAGATCTTGATCTCCCCCACTTATGTCCATCTTCCCTCCTCATCATGAACTCAGAAAATCCTGTACTTTACAGATTACCTCTGTAATCAAGGCAGATTTGTCTTGTTCTGGTCATCACAGGGCTCTTGAAAGGATAGAAAGAAAATCGAATCCAATCCACAATCCCCTAAAATGATCCATTTTTTTAGTTGAAGATGGACACAATGCCTTTAATTAATTTATTTATGTGGTGCTGAAGATTGAACCCAGTGCCCCACACATGCTAGGCAAATGCTCCATCACTGAACTGCAACCCCAGTCTGCTGATCCATTTAGTTTTGAAAACCCAGATTGATATAGTTTGTATCTGGAATGGCCTCAGAAGGACCCTGTGTTAAAGGCTTGGTCCCAAGCTTGGTGTCCTTGGGAGGAAATTGAAGAGTTGAGGCCTAGCAAGAGGTCATTGGGGGCATGCTCTCAAGAGATTGCTGAACCTCTTTCTCCTTTTTTGCTTCCTGGCCATGAGGCGAGCAGCTTTCTCTACCAGGTGCCCCCGCCATGATGCGCTGCCTCCCCACAGACCCAGAAGCAATGGATCTAAACTGTAGCCTCCACAACTGTGAGCTGAAACAATCCTTTCTCCTTATAAATTGATCATCATGGGTATTTCTTATGGTAATGGGAAGACAGCTGACACAGAGACAACAGGGCTGGAGGAAGGCCCACAAGTTGAAGAATATGGATCCTTTCATCCTTTGACTTCTCATGGATCCCTTGAGTTTTTATGTCCCCTTCCCAAAAAGAGCCTTCTGGGGCTGCAGACCCTTGTGAGGTAGGATAAAGTTGTTCTGGAGGCTGAGATTCTGGTTGGAGACTGGGGTCCCTGGCAAAGCCTCCTGGGGTCATAGGTATAGTAGGAGGTTTTACAAGGAGAGGAGCCATCTGCTTTTGCATAGACCATTTCCAACCTCTGACCATAAATTGCCCACATCTGCAGTAACCATAATTACAGAGGCTCTGGAGCCTTTCCCCACCTGTTCTGAATTGCTCTGGTCCAGGGATGTCTTAGAACCCTAAAGAATGGCCTAAGGATGAGAGTTAATTCAAAACATACCCGCACTTAGATTTTCCTTGTCTCTTGGGGGTAGGAGCTCAAGTGGAACTAACTTAACTTAGAAATAAGTGTGTGTTTCTTGGACACAGGGCCCATGGAGCTTTGCTAGAGTCATGTTACTCATGTTTTCTCCAAGTCTTTAAATGTCCCACCTGGTCCCTTAGGTTGCAGGAAACTAACACAGTGTCTACCTCTCTTGAGGCCAGGCATGGGGATGCAATGTCAATCAATCTCAGGAGTCAAAAGCTGGGGCTACCATACCCACCTACTCTCCCCATAGGAAGCTGCTTTCTCCATTTACAACCTTGGAGTATGTGCAAAAAACAGTTGACTCTGAAGCCAGGCCAGCCTCAGCAATGGGGAGGCACTAAGCAGCTCAGTGAGACCCTGTCTCCACATAAAACACAAAATAGGACTGGGGATGTGGTTCAGTGGTTGAGTGTCCCTGAGTTCAATCCCTGATACCAAAAAAAAAAAAAAGAGTTAACTCTGAGAAGTTAACTGAGAAGTGCTCAAAGCCTGCTTATCCCAAAGAAAGGACTGGACTTTGCCTCCTGGGAGATGGCCTCTGATCTTTGTAATACCTTTTCTGATAAGTGTGTCTGTAAATACGGGCCCTGGGCTATCCAAGGGAGTCTATGGTAACAATGTAATCTATGGCAAATGCCTATTTTTGCTCACCTGGAACACTAGACCATGCTATATGAGACTGACCTCTGGGGTACACTGAAGAATCAATAAAGTCAGCAGGTGCTTCACACCTATGTGACCATACCTTAATAAAAACTCTGCACAGCAGGAGTCAGGTGAGCATCCCTGGTTGGCAGTACACTATGCATGTTGTGAGACGTCACTGCTGGGAGAAGTAAGTGGTAACCACAACTCCAGTGGAAGGAGCTAGAAACTCACACGTGGTCTACAGAGTCTACTCCAACCACTCTTTGCCTTTTCTGAGTTTAATGTGTTCCTGTCACTGTACTAAACCATAACCATGAGTAGATGGCTTTTCCAAGCTCTGAGGCTTTCCAGTGAATCACTGAATCTGAAGGTGGACTTTGGAATCGCAACACAAAGGCCACAGATATTTTCTTTTATTATGAGAAACAATAGTTTTTCTTTATCTTCTTCAGTTCGGCCAGTCCTTGAGACAATAAAGAACACCAAGTGACCTTTCTTCTTGTTGAACCCGAAGCTCCCTCTCCCCCAAAACCCAGGAGGCAATTTTCCTCCCCTTTCTTGCTCACTCCCTCTCTCAAGTTCTCAGCATATGCTCTGAGGCAAACATAGACCCTGAATAGCTTTCATTTCTGTTCCTTTACCTTAGTTCCTCCCACAAAAAAGCCAAGCAGAGCATGTGTGTTCAGCCCATCCTCAGTTGAGCAGCACACTGTCCTCAGGGCTCCCCTCCCCAGTCCCCTTCCTTCCTACCTGGGTAAAAGAGCTGAAGGCCCCTCACATGGCACTCTCGTTACCTCCCCGGCCCCTGGACACGCCCTTTTCTTGTGTCATGAGTGACTTGTAGGGTTTCCCCAGGCTAGGGAGGGTGAGCTCAGCTTCCTGCAACTCTAGCTCCCTCTGAGACAAGTGCTCAATGACGGCCGCTCCAATGGAGTCCCCCAGCACATTGGTCATCGTGCGAAGCCGGTCACTAGTAGAAAAGAGAGAGAAGTTGCCATTAATGGGGACCTAAAAGCTCCACAAGAAAAAGGGTGCATAAGGGGAGGCTCCCTGTGCTGGGGAGTCAGGCTTCACATTCCAGTCCAATCTATGACCACATAACCTCAAGGACGAACCTCCCCTACTGTCCTCAGTTTCCCCTCCTAACACACTGAGGTTGGACCAGCTCTGAGATACTCTGATTTGTTCTTAGCAATGTGATTCTCTTTTTTAAGATGTGAACATTTATACAGACAACTAGGGGTCATAAGATGAAAGGCATATAGAATCAGGAGAGTGACCACCATGAGAAAATCAGGCTAGGGTTAAGTCAATAGAGGCACTGACCAGGGCAGGCTACAAACTTTCCAATGGGACTCAAGACCCCTTTGAAAGCTCCCATTGGGGGTGAAAGTCCAGATTGTGTATTTATGGATGGATGGAAGGAAGGAAGGAAGGATGGATGGACAGGAGGGAGGGAGGACAGACCAGTCCTTATCTACCTAAAAATGCTTTTCTATTGTCTTCACATAAAAGTGACATCTTGCTAGGTATAACATTTTAACTCATAAACCCACCAAGATTTAGCCATCAAAATTATTTTATCCATCACTGAAAGATGAAATTCATCAATCAAAATTCCTTACCACTTAATGTTGTAGGTAACCTATGTTTTCTTCTCAAAAAACTTTTTTGTTTTTGAAATTAAACATTTTCACCAGAGAGGAAAAAAAACATCTATTTTTAAAAATTTGTAATTAATTTTAAAATGCTGCAAGCCAGACCATGCCATGGAGCACCTTCTTAGGATTTCTACACAAACCAGGCCAGAAGGGAGCTGTTCTGGTTGATGGTGAAACCCTCATGGTTTGTCTCCTCCCTTCTGTTCCCCACTATTAACTCTATGGACTTTGGGGTCCACAGGCCATGGCTCCCAGGACTCTCCAAGGACTCCTTTCTTTAAAATTCTAGAACTATGTCCTTGCTGGATCACAAAACAGTGGTGCAGGGAGAGCCAGTGCAAGGGTCCAACCCAAAAAGACTCACAGGAACCAGTCCACAGCTATGATCAATGTGATGTCTTCCGTGGGCAGCCCAACAGATGTGAGCACAATGACCATGGTGACCAGGCCTGCCTGGGGGATGCCAGCAGCCCCAACGCTGGCTGCTGTAGCCGTGATGCTGCAAGTGGAGAGAGAATACAGGAACTCAGGAGGAAAGAAGAGAGCGGGGAAAGAGAGAGAGAAAGAAAAGGAAGGGGTCAGTTTCCCAAGGCATCTTAAAAACTCCTGAGCCAGCACAGAAAGGAAAATGCTCCATGATCTCACTCATGCATGGAAGCTGAAGAAAGTCAGAGAGTAGAATAGTGACTCCCGGGGCACAGAGGTTGGGGGGAAAAGCAGAGAGGTTGTTCAGAGTTTCAGTTATAAGATGAATTAAGTTCTGGGATCTGATGCATGGTGACGATAGTTACTGATATGCTATAGTATACTTGAAATTTGCAAAAAGAGTAGCTGTTTAGTGTTTTCACTACCCAAAAACTGGAAGGGAAGGAAAAAAGGTAACCATGTGAAGCAATGGATGTTAATTAGCCTGACTGAGGTCATCATTTTACAATATATATATATATATATACATCATATCACACTGTGCACCTTAGATATGTATGAGTTTTATTTGTCAGTTATACTTCAATAAAGCAGAGGAGAGAAAAAGGGACAGAAGTATTTAAAAGAAAAGTAGTATGCTGGGTGCGGTGGTGTACTCCTGTAATCCCAGCGACCTAGGAGACTGAGGCAGGAGGATTACAAGTTCAAGACCAGCCTCAGCAACTCAGTGAAGCTCTAAGCAACTTAGTGAGACCCTTCTCAAAATAAAAAATAAAAAGAACTGGGGATGTGGCTCAGTGGTAAAATATCTCAATCCCCAGTACCAAAAAGAAAAATAAATAAAGAAAAGCAGTTAAATATAGCTGACCATTTTAGAGGTGGGGACATTGTGGACCATCCTGGGGCTGGAAATGTCCAGTTCTAGAACCTACTTCTTGCTCAAATAAAACTTATTGGTTTTTAAAAATAAACAAAAGTAAAGAGTCAGACTAGATCTAGGAATGAACTAGATCTTAAAACCTGTATCAACTCTGATTGCCCAACACTGCCTAAAAGGATTTTAAAAGCCACTGAGCTACCAAGAAAGGTACTAGTGCCCTATTGGTGCCACCCTCTGCTTGGTGGCCTCTGAAGCCTCTTTGCAGATTCTAAAATTGTCAACATCGGCACAGGGGAGAAGTGCTGGGGAGTGGTATTGGCCCAATTATATTGTTAGATTGCATGCATGTATGAATATGTAACAACAAATTCTACCAATAGGTATTGGCTATAACGCACCAATTAAAAAATATGAAAAAAATAAGATTGTCAACATGGAGCTCCAGGCGATGCTTAGCCCAGAGGATGGCTCTGTCAGAACCAATATGTGCAATGGTTGAGCTGGGACTGGTGACAGAGAATGGACTTTGGAGTCCGGCAGACTCCATGCATGAGCTGTCCAACACTGGACATGAACTGAGTCTCCATCTCCTCCTCTGTAGAGTGCAGAACATAGGCCTACCTTCTTATTGTGAGCAACAGAGAAGCACAGTGCTAAGACATAATAAGAGCTTCAATGTATCAGTTACTGCTATCAAAAAATATTTTCAAGAAGTAACATTCCATGTGCAAGCCCTGGGTTCAAACCCCGGCACCAGCACCACTATAAATAAAATAAAAAATAAAAAAAAGAAGTAAAATTCTGTTTTCTAAAAAGCCATACAACTTCTCCTTAGTTTACCCTGTTTGGATTGGATTTCCTTTGGCGGGGAGCAGAGCCTCATGAATGGGTCTCAAGGAAGGCTCTCTTACTATCATGCTAGGTGAGGGAGCCCTTCTCCTGCTACCACGGGCCCTGGCATAAACAGTGACCTGAGGGTGCCCTTGGGAGGCAGGCAGCCCCCTCTGGACGGGTTAAGCTAATTCTATCAGAATCTACTCAAAAGCCTTTGGGCTGATTTTAGACTAGGTCCAACCTAGGAATCTCCAAGCAGTTGATCACTACCTGCTGCTAACTTACGAAGCATTACCTACCAGATCTCATGTGAGCCTTTGTCACCAAGGTCTCTCTCTAGGAAGAAGCTGGAAATGATGCTCAAGTCCCCAGATCCACTGAAGAACCCTCTCAAAATTCTTTCATCCTCACCTTTTCTGATAACTTCACTAAAACTAATGATGTCAACATTTCCTATGAGAAGTGCTCATTATGATATTTGGGACCTTGATCAAAAGAATCTTTTTAAATTGCTCCTTTGAAGCCATCCTTATGGCATGCTTCCCTACCTCTGTGGTTTTTCCCCAGATGTGATGAAGCCAAGGAATCTATAATTGTAACAAAACCCTTAGGGTAGTTGGATATTCCAGCCACACTTTGGAAAATTCTGGAGAAAGGGATCTCCCACAATAGCGTGTGAGGGGAGAAATGCCCAGCACTCTCTTCCAGCTCTTGCAGCCTCAGCAAACTCTCACCTTTAACCTCATCCAGCATTGGGCTCTCCCCACATTCCCCTTCCAAAATCCGAGGCCTCTGACTTCCAGGGATGGGTCCCTCCTCTCCACCACCACACTGATGACCTCACAGTTCTCACCAGCAGGCAGGTCTCACCTGAGGCACCTCACCTGATTGTGGTGATCTGGCCCAGGTTGAGCTCATAGTTGTTGACTTGAGCAATAAAAATGGCAGCCAAGGCCTCGTAGAGGGCAGTGCCATCCATGTTGACGGTGGCCCCCACAGGCAGCACAAATCTGGTGATGCGGCGGTCGATACCCAGGCCCTCCTCCAGGCAGCGGAAGGTGATGGGCAGGGTCGCAGAGCTGGGGGAGAAAGGACAGGGCTGAGAACAGAGAAAGTGGCCAGGGAGAGGGGTGCAGCCACGGACCCGAGGACGGCTCCTCCTGAGAACACGGAGGGGGCCGGGTGAGGACACAGGAGGAGGAAGGCCTGGGCACAATCCAGATGGAGAAGGACACTCCGGCCCACGCAGGGAGAACTCAGCCGTGTGGACACCCCAGGCTTGAGGCCTCTTGACTCATTTAAAGCCAATAAAACCAACAGTCCAGTCCCAGATTGCTGACCTCCCACACCTGGAGGCTAAGACGAGGGTGCCAGGGAAGACCCCAATTCCCCACTGCCTCACAGTGCCCAGGGATAAACCCCAGCTACACGAACCCTCACAGTCTCTCCCCCACCAATACCCAGAATAAGAAGAGTGACTCCCTTAATTGGTGAGTTTGGCAGAAAGAGTGGGCTTGTGGGGGTCAGCTTGCCACAGATGTCTGGTCCCTTTTATGTCATGCTGTGAGAAACCTGGACTCATGGAGAGGGCTTGGGTGTCCAGCTCCATGGTGACCAGGGGGGTTTTACTGGGGTGTAGTGGCACCAATCTCATTTACCTACCAATCAAAAAGGCACAGTCTTCAAACAGCCTTATAAGCAAAAAGATATTTTTTTCTATCTATTTGGCTCTTGGCATATCTTCTCCAATTGTTTTGAATTTTAGTGATGAGGGATCAATGAAGCGGGCTAATAAAGAGCCCCCTAAAAGCATGAAAAAGTGGAGAAGGAAGTCAAGAGAGCTTCCAGACATTATCTCAAGGGAAGATGAGACTCTCTGGGCTAAGAAAATGACGGAGCTCACAGGGCATTCTGGAATCTTCATCTTTAAACTCAAAATTGGCACCTCCATATAAAATAAGTTCCCCTCCATATGAAATACGTAATGGCCACCTGGGTCTCCAAGAGCCCATGACATTACCGTACGACCAGAAGAGACGTTCATGGTAAGGGGAGGGCCATGAAAGACAAGGAGGGAGAGAGGGGAGCAAAGCCATACCTAGAGGACGTGCCCATCGCAGTGATGAGGGCCTGCAGCACGCCCCCGATGAAGGGGAAGGGGTTCCGATGGGTGACGAGGAAATAGATAAGGGGCAGGACGCCACCAGCATGCAGGAACAGACCCACGATGACAGTCAGTGTGTACATGCCCAGCTGACCCCCAAGGACGGCCATGTCTTCCATTTCCAGAATCTTTCCAGCAATCAGGAACAGGATGCCCACAGGTGCATACCTGGACAAGCCACACATCTGTCAGGGATCCCTCCCAATCTCCCCTACAGGCCTAAAGCTGGCATCCCCCAGGCTTTGTCCATTTAAAGCCCTGGAGCCAGAGAAAGCCTGCCGCACAACACCCTGCAGCACCCCAGCCTTTCCCATGCATTAACAAACAGCCCTCAGCTCCACTACACATCCCACGTCCTCCAGCCACGCACACACTCACCCCAACACAGCAAAGTTCCTACAATGCCAGGGCATGCGACCTTATGAGGTCTTCATCCCACTCCCCCCTCCCACGCCACCCAATTCCAGGACCCCTTCCCTGACGGTGCTGAGACACGTCCCAGCTCCGACCTTCTAAACTCCCATCGTTTGCTGCCCCCAGCTCCCGGCTCCACATGTGAACTCCTTACCTCTCCCCTGTCAGGGCGCGCTCTCTTGCATCCCCAGCCTGGGCTATTTCACTACTTCTCCCATTGATACCTCAAAATCACCTGTGTATTCTTCATTCATTCAGCAACTACCTAACGAGCATCGATTTTCCAGGTGCCCGCTCCCTGCCTTCACGGCATTTACATGCTGCCAGCGACTGAATGTTGGTGCCCCCCCACACACATAAAAAAACACATGTGTTGAGATCCGAATCCCTAATGTGTGGTATTAGGATACAGGGACTTTAAGAGATCATGAGGGCAGGGCTCCCATGAGTGGATGAGTGTTTATATAAAAGAGACACTAAAGAGGTCCTTTGTCAATCTTTCACCATGTGAAGACTAGAGGAAAAGTCACATTCTCTGAACTAGAACAGCCCTCACCAGACTCTGGATCTGTGGGTGCCATGATCTAGAACTTCCCACCCTCCAAGACTATGAGAAATAAGTGTTTGTTGTTTAAGTCACCCAGTCTGTGGTATTTTTGTTAGAGCAATTCAAATGGACTAAGACACATTCTAATGGGGAAAACAAGAGGTACACATAGAAAGGCGTAATTCATACATTCTAAGACAGTCCTCAGAAGCCTGAAACTGAGGACAGAACTGGAGCCATGTTTTTACCCCCCAATAAATACATACCAATGATAAAGTTTAATAAACTTTAAAAATTAATTTAAAATTAAATTAGGCACAGGGAGAGATTAGGCACAATAACTAATAATAAAATGAATGATTATATAGCAACATGCTATAATAACAGTAATTTAAAACTCATGAACTGTTTGTTTCTGGAATTTTCCATTTAACACTGTTGAACTCTGGTTCATCATGGGTAACTGAAATCACAGAAAGTAAAACAGTGGATCAGAAGGGACCACTGCAATAACAAACACCAGGTTGTGATAAGTGCACAAGTGGGCAGTCAGGCAGGACTTCTCAGGAGCAGTGACATTTAAGTGGAGGCCTGATTGGTGAGAAGGAACCATGTGCCTCTAGAGGGGCACCCTGCAGGCCCAGGGCAAAGTTCCTGAGATAGGTGTGATAAAAGTGCTGGAGGACCAGAGAGAAGACCAGGGTGGCTGGAGCAATGGGTGAAGGAAAACAGAGGAGACGAAAGAAGCAGGATCATCAGGAGCCCAACTGCCTTCCCCACTGTTTAGTCCATTTCTGTTGCTATAACAAAATACCATAGACTGGGTAATTTATAAAGAAAATAAATTTCTCACAATTTTGGAGGCTGGGAATCCAACATCAAGGTTCCAGCCTCTGGAAGGGCCTTCTTGCAGCACATGGCAGAGGGCATTGCGTGACAAGAGCATGGAGCCTATCAGCTCAGGTCTCCATTCCTCTTCTTATAAAACCACTAACCCCATCACAAAACCCCATTCTTAGGACTTCTTCTGATCCTCGTTACCTCCCAAAGGCTCTTCCTCCAAATACTATCACATGAGTTTGAGGATTAAGTTTCCAAACACATGAACTTTTGGGGGACATGTCCAGACCACAGCACACGCAAACCAGCCCATCACTCAATCCTGTGAGCTTCTGCCTGTGGTGCCGTCAGTCACACGTCCCCAGGCTGCCACTGTTAACTCTTCTGTCTTCACAAATGGAAGTCCTTCTTGATCGCTCTCGTGGTGAATGTAATGGAGGAGGTGGGAACCGTTTGGAAAGTCAGTGAAATAGCTTGGGTCAAAAATGAGGACAGAAGGGACTTCTCCAGCCACATCTGTGTTTCCAAGCTGGCTCCGGGTGAGCTTTGGTGAGTGGTTGCAGGATCCCCTCCAAGTCAAATGTCTAGACCTATCTCTAAGCTTATTCCACGGAACTTCTCCCAGCTCCCTCACTGCCATCCTTCTGCTTCAACCTCTGCAAAACCGCTCAGTCCTGGATCAATTGTACAATTCTTACCTCTGATAGTCACCTGGCACACCTGCACATTTTACCAAACCAAGCCAGTGACCACTGTAAATCATGGTCCCTAATTCTGTTGGGCCTCCAACCCTCCCCGTTAATTCTCTGCTTATCCTTGATAAGCTCTCCCATCCATTCCCATCAGAAGATTTTCCAAGCTGTTATTGGCCTAAAGTCTCCTACACAACTTTCAAATTATTTGGGATGGTGCTATGGCTTGGATATGATTTCATGTTCCCCAAAGGGCTCATGAATTGGGAGCCTGGTCCCCAGTGTGGTGATGTTAAAGGTGGTGGGACCTTTAAGAGGTGGGGCCCAGTGGGAAGTCCTTAGGTCAATGGGGTTATTGCCCTTAGAAGGGATCAAGGCAGTGTTCATGGGATCCTGAGTTAGTTCTAGTGAGAGTTGTTATAAGAACCCTCCTGACCTCTGAATCTCTCCCTGGCTTCCTGTCTTGTGATGTAACCTTTGGCTCTTGCATGTGCCATCTGCCAGGAGATCATAACCAGAGTCAAGCTAATGCAAGCACCATGCCCTTGAACCTCCAGAACTATAAGCTAAATAAGCATTTCTTTTATGAAGTTATCCAACTTCGGGTATTAAGTTATAGTAACGAAAAACAGACTAACACAGGAATAAAATCCACAGTATGTTTGGTGTGCATAAAGAATGAATATAGATGAATGAGTTTTGATGAATGAGCAAATGAATGATTTGGTCAATGCACAGAAGAATGAGCGAATGAAAGTGAATGAGTGAATGCACAACTCATCATGAAATACATGATGAGTTAGTGAGTTAGTGAGTGAATTAACCAACACATAGAGTAGATGAATAACTTGGGTCAAATGTCCTCAATCACTTCTGCAACTTCCACACAGCCTGACAGGTCCCAGCCTTGGCTCTGCCCTTCCCATGTACCAACACCACCACCCCCAGGCATAGCCCAGCACTCACCAGATAATGATGCCCACCAGCCTCATAATAGCCTCATTGAGGCTGTCAAAGAAGTCCCTCAGGACCCGGCCCTTGTGTTTCATGCCACCAATGACCAGTCCAAAGGCCACAGAGAAGACCACGAGGCCCAAGGCATTGATACCATTGGCTGAACCAGGCACAGGCACGGTCTCCTCAAAGCTGAGCACTTCCTGCAGGGTGCCCAAAGCCCGAGTGACGTTTTCCAGAATGCTGGTTTCATTCTCCATGGAGGATGGGGGCAGCATGGAGGCACCCAGCTCAGACCCATTCTCTGTCCTCACAACGGTCCGGGTTACGACCCTCGTGCTGTACTGTGTCTTGAACTGAAATACAGAAAGATTGGGCCCAGCCTCAGTATCAGAATCACCTGGAGAAAGTCCTAAGTACACCACTTCCTAGTTCCCCACCCTGGAAAGCCTTATTGCAGATGAGTGACTTATAGTCATGATAGAAAACCATATGGAGGGGGCTCAAAAAATTAAAAATAGAAGTACCACATGATCCAGAAATCCCACTGCTGAATATAGAACTAAAGAAAATGAACTCAGAATCATGAAGTGGAGCATCCCTAATCCAAATCCAAAATACTCCAGAATCTGAAAACTTTTCATCACTGACATGATTCACATGGAAAATTCCACACACCTGACTTCATGTGACAAGTCACCATCAAAACACAGGTGCATTAAAAATGTTGCATAAAAATCACCTTCAGACTACACATAAGGTATACATGAAACGTAAATGAATTTCATGCTTCTACTTGGGTCCTATCCCCAAGATAACTCATTATGTATATGCAAATATTCCAAAATCTGATAAAGTCAAAAAATTCAAAATACTTCTAATCCCATGAACTTCAAATAAGGGATACAGAACCTGTTCCTGCATTCCCACTCTCCGGCAGCACTATTCACAACAGCCAAGCTGTGCAATCGGCCTGTCTCTACCAATGGACAAATGGATAAAGAAAATATAGACTATATACATGATGGAATGCTACTGTGCCTTTGAAAACAGAAGAAAACCTTCCTATTTGCAACAACTTGGAAGACCATGGAAGACACTGTGCTTAGCGAAATAAGCCAGACATGGAAGGACAGATACTATATGATCTCAGTTACACGTGAAATCCAAAAAAGTTGATATCATAGAAATAAGAGAAGAATGGTCACCCAAGGCTGGGGTGGTTGGTGGGGTAAGCTTAAGGAAATGTTGTTGATCAAGGGACACAAAATTTCATGGTGAATGTAATGGAGGAGGCGGGAACCTCCATTACATTCACCATGAAATTTTGTGTCCCTTGACTTCAGGTAGGCAGGAGAAGAAGTTCAAGAGATCCATTGTACAACAGGGTGGCTCTAGTTAATAACAATGTACTGTGGACTTGAAAAATCATTCCGAGAGTAGACAAGTGTTCTCAACACAAAAATTAACATGTGAGGTAATGTATGTGTTAATTAGCTCAATTTAGCCATTCCACAATGTATACGTATTTCGAAACATCATGTCATACTGTATAAATATACAGTTGGCCCTCCACATCTGTGCATTCCACATTCATGGGTGCAATTAATCATGGATCAAAAATATTTGGAGAAGAAAAATTGGCTGTGTACTAAACATGTACAGACTTTTCTTGTCCCTATTCCCTAAATAATACAGTGTAACAACTATTCACATTGCATTTGCATTGTTTTAGGTATTACATGTTATCTATCGTCAATTTAAAGTCTATGGGAAGACTGTATAGGTTCTATGTAAACACTATGCCCTTTTATATAAGGGACTTGAGCATTCACAGATTTTGTAATCTGCAGGGAACCAATCCTCTGCTGATATCAAAGGATGACTATACAATTTTTGCCAATCAAAAAACAAATTCTTGGGCTGGGATTGTGGCGCAGTGGTAGCGTGCTCACCTAGCACGCATGAGGCACTGGGTTCGATCCTCAGCACCACATAGAAATAAAATAAAGATATTCTGTCCACCCACACCTAAAAAAATAAATATTTTTTAAAAAACAAATTCTTAAAAATAAAAAAAAATATTTAAAAACAAGTGAATGAATAGACAAATGAAGGAGTGACTAACCAATGCATGAAAGAATAAGTATAGATTTTGCATTTTCATAAGCTCCCTGGGCCATGCTCAGTCAGACGCTAAGGCCTCTCTCTTCACTATGTGTGGTCACAAGTCCTGGAATCTCTACCCCAGCCCAGGCTGCTCTGGGCCTATGTCCTCTTGTCTTGATCATCACACCCATAGAACTACATCCATTCTCCCAGATTCCTCAGTCAGACGCTAAGGCCTCTCTCTTCACTATGTGTGGTCACAAGTCCTGGAATCTCTACCCCAGCCCAGGCTGCTCTGGGCCTATGTCCTCTTGTCTTGATCATCGCACTCATGGAACTACATCCATTCTCCCAGATTCCTCTGTAGGTGCCTCCTGCCCGTTGTCCTCTCAGGCGCTTCTTCCCACCCCTCAAGCTTGGGTCATCTGCTCAGCAGCAGGCCCCACCACTGCCCTCACAGCCACCTTGATCCAGCTGGATACTTCCCCCTGACCTGTTTGAAGCAGGCCTCCACAAGGTTGGGTGGAAACATATTTCTGCAGAAAAACATCAAAAGAAGGAAAAGTGGTTAGACCTTGGAAGAGAGCCTGGGGTGATACTTGTAATAATAGCAATAATAATCATAATATCAACCAACACAGGAACGCTTAGTCAAGGCCAGGTGCTGAGTGAAGTATCTGACCTATGACAACTGATTTAGTAGCTCTTTACTGGAGGGCCTTATGTAGTTACCCAAAGCCCCACAGCTGCTAAAAGGTGCAGATGGGCCTATGTATGGTTTGACTAGGGTTTGTTCCCCCCAAAACTCACGTTGAAAATAGATTGCAGAAGTGTCGGGAGGTAGGGCCTCAAAGAGGTGATTGGGTCGTGCTGGCTCTGCTCTCGTAGATGGATTGATCCATTTATGGATCAAGAGCTTTATGGATTAATGGGGAGGGGCTTTGTAATAAAAGCAGGCTTTCTCTAGCACACTTGCTCTGTCTTGCCATGGGATGCCCTCCGCCATGTTAGGATGCAGCAAGAAGGCCCTCACCAGATGCCAACACCATGTTGTTTGACCTCCCAGCCTCCAGAAAGATAGCTAAATAAACCTTTGTTCCTTACAACTCATCCAGTTTCAGGTATCCTGTTATGGCAACAGAAAATAAACTAAGACAAAGCTCAAATCCAGGTCTATCTGAGCTCTATATCATCTCAAGATTTCAATTTAATGATACCCCAAAACACCAGAGATAGTTCCTAAATCATCCGAGTCCATGCAATGCCCTAATTGGTGACTAGGGCAGAAATACTGCTAACCTTGATTCTGGCTAGCAAAATCTTGCTGCATAAAAGGATCATTCATGGGCTGGGGTTGTAGCTCAGTGGTAGAGTGCTTGCCTAGCATGTGTGAGGCACTGGGTTCAATCCTCAGCACCACATAAAAATAAATAAACAAAATAAAAGGATCATTCACCCTCCAATGGAGCTTGGGCACACCAGGCAAATAGCAGCTATTCTAATCCCCATCCCAAGATACTGCAGCTATAGCCTCCCTCAGCCTAAGGGTACAAAGGTCATATCCTAGGAATGGCTGTCTTGGAGGATAGGTGCAAGGCCAAAGGGCAGAAAATAGGTATCAAGAAACAGGAACCAATGGGTGTCACCATTTCCAGGCTGGGTTTGCCTGCCTTGCTCCATGTTCGTCCAGAAATCCCATCAAAATTAGAACATCACCTGACCAGGTCCATGAAGGCATCAGCGGTGGGGATGGTCTCAATGCGGCCCTCACGATGCAGCCCCTCCTTGGAGCCCTTCCCAGGATGGATGATGGTGACCATGAGGATGCCAATGAAGACCGCAATGACCGTGGTCACCATGTAGTACACAGCTGCCCGCATCCCCATCCGCCCCGTTGCCTTGTTGTCCAAGGATGCCATACCTGGAGATCAGACAGTGCCGCCGCACCGAATCCTCATTCACACCCCACCACCCACTCTCCCGTCCATCTGTCCCACCTCCCAAACCACCAGCTCAACATCCATTGCGCCAAATATCCCGTCCCCCTACACCCCATCCCAAGATCACCCATAATCCAGTCATCCACACCACCACCACATTCCCATTCTATTTTCCATAAACACCTTCACATCCACCCCATTCTTACCCCAAACACAACTCCGCCATCCACACTACCTTCCCTCTAACCCCAGCCTATTTTTTCAACCCCAACTATTGACTCCCATTTGCACCATAACCTCATCTGCACCCCACTCTTTATCCCACAGTCCACCCCAAATCACAGCTCTCCAAACCACCTCACTGTACACTGAGTAAATACCATTGGTGCTCCACCCAGATGCCCTTCACCAAGCCAAAGCACCTATCCTTTAGCTGCTGAGGCTGCTGCCTGCTAACAATTCAGGCTGCCCCTTCTCCTGAGAACTGCACTCAGCAGAACAGGAGCTGCCTCACCCAGAAAGGCCCCAAAGGCATCCTAGAGCCTATGATTGACTGGTACAAGAATTGGAAAGGCTGGTTCCTTTGACTCAGCCTGGGACAGAGTTGGAAGGACAATTCTATGGCTTTTCTCACATTCCAGAGCTACACTTAGGATCAGGTTGAGATGTGTGCTGAGCACACATCTTTGGTTGGCTTCTTTCCTTGCCTGGCCCTGCTTCCTTCACCTCCTTATGGGTTTCTCCCTCAATAAGTCACTTGTGCAAATACCCCCATCTCAAGCTCTGCTTCTAGGAAACCCGAACTAAGAAACCATTCTTTCATGTCCTGATCTTCATTTTTGTTCCCAAATTCAGAAACTGGAAAACCATCACCCAAGGACCAAATCTGGCCCACTACTTGTTTTGTACATAAAGTTTTATTGGAACACAACCACAACCATTTGATCACATATTGCCTATGGCTGCCTGTGTGCTACAATAGCAGAACTGAGTCATTACAGCAGAGATAGGATGGCCCTCAAAGCTGAAAATATTTACTCTCAAGCCTTGTAGGGAATAAAGATTGCAGATCCCTGAATAATCTATCCATACCCCCATCCCACTCCCTACCCCCATCCTGGCACCTCCTCTTACTCACCTTCTACACCTTCATTCACATCCCACCTCCTGCCCATCCACACTATATCCAGGCTACCTTCTTAGCTGCCCCTCCCCCCCTCCAACACCTCTCCTTCCCCTCTGTATAATAGGAGCCCTGAGGGCTGCCATTTTACCTCCAAGGAGACATACAGGAAGGCTACTGGGATAAGTGTTGTGGGTTATAGGTGGGCTGGAACCTCAGTCTCGGTTCTAGTCAAGGACCTGGGTTTTGGCCAGGACTGTGAGCCATGTGCAGGCTCTCTGTTGGAGTTGCTGAGTTGGAAAGGTGACCCCACTGCCCCCCATGCTTGGAACTGCCTTTGCTCTAGGTTCAAGCTTGGGTTCTGGGTGGGTCTTGGAGGCCAACATGGGTCTGGGCTCTCTCACCTGTGACCAGGCTGGAGACAATGAGGGGCAGCACCAGCATCTGCAGCATTCTCATGAGAAGCTCACCAGGAAAAGAGAAGTACTTGATCTGGCGGTAGGTGAGCTGGTACGGGCGTAAGGCAAAGGCGAGGCTGACCCCTAGAGCCAAAAACAGGAGTCCATGGAATCGAGCGAGGGTCACTCAACCCCAGGCAGGATCTACTCATTCCAAGGCGGCTTGTGGGGGCTGGGCAGTGAGAGAAAAACATTCTACAAATATGTGGCTTGTGTGTGCACTGGCACATGTATACACTGCAGAAATGTAAGATTTGTTACCACAGTGATATGTGCACAAATGTATATACGTCTGCACCCATTCGAGCACACTTGTGCGTGCATATGTGTACATTCATTTGTGAGCTCGTACATCTGCCTGTCAATGTGAACCCATACACATGAACATGCACCTGCATTTCCTTGGATGTGTCCATACATGTGACTTGTGCATATGTTACTGTTTTCAAACATGGGGCGTGTACACATATTTAGGCACTTAAGTCTGTAAATATGTGTTCAGGAGCATGTCCGTGTGGGTATGGATGTTTGTAAATCTAATTCATTCATTCAGCCCTCCATATCCTTAGGCTCTGTTTCTGGGACCAGAGGACAACTGCATATTTGTGTACATGTGCACAGAAATTTGCACTTGTAAGTTCTGAGCACCCATAAAATGTGTTCGTGTGTGTGCGCGTATGTGAACTGTGAACGGTGCACATGTACCTGTAACACATGTGACAATATGCGCACACATGGGGGGTTGGAACAGTGGCAGTTGAGAGTGACCGACTGGAGCAAAGACACACGCGAGCAGGGCGTTTCCCGGAAGTCCCCGCCCTCCTGGACTCACCTATGACCACGGCGCTGACAGTGAGCAGGATGAAGGCGTTCCTGCGTAGGAAGCGCAGCACGTGCTCTCGAGTCATGGTCTGCAGGCGCAGGCGCGTGCGCAGCGCTCTCTGCTGCATGCTGTCCTGCAGCCCCTGCAGCCAGCCCACCCCGCCAAGACGCTGGCCGCTCTCCCGCAGGAACAGGCTGTTGCCGTGGCTGCTCATGGTCTATCTGCGGGAATAGAGGAGCCCAGGTCTGAAGACAGGAGTGGTAGAAGGGGAAGGACGGGAGGGCGGTGGGCACTGGAGGAAGCTCACAAGGCAAGGGAAGGAGGTGTCCGTCTGTTGGGCTGTGCCCTTGCTAGGACACCTGGGACACTGCCTGGAGTTCAAAGGTCATGTCCTGACAGCAAAGAGTCAAGATTTCCAGAACCATTCCTGGACATAGCTGGGAAGAAACAGGAAAGAAAAACTATAAAATTATGAACAATTTTGCCATTTCCTGGCTCCAGCCCCCTCCATATTTCACCAAGATCATTACAAGGAATTGGGGGCTGCCCCACCGCTCAATCCAAACTAAGAAGCCTTTGCTGAATGTCAATTGCATGCAGAGACCTGGACAAAGTACCTTCCGGCCAGTCCCAAAGTTAATCTAGTTAGTTGTCTGACTTGAGATGACCACAGCTTTCCACAATGACAAAATCTGCAGGTATCTGGCAAACAGAGGGCACCCAATAAATGTGGCTGTCTGTATGAATGCTCAGGTGACCAACAGAGAGAAGGGGAAGCCACCGGGATAGAAATGATGACAATTCTTGTCTCCCATGTGATATTCATGAGCCTCTCCAGGGTCTCAGGCACTAAACTCAATGCTTCTCACTTCAGACGCTAGTGTTTCTATCCAGAGAGCCTTATTTAATTATCTTTTTTTAAGTATTCAAAATAGAAACTTCAGAGCACTCCCCAAAATGTTACGTTTTTCATGAATACTAAATAAAATGGATATAAAAATAAAACCTGCCCATCCATTTATCAATTAAATACCTCAAACGTATGGGGAAGCTTAGAAATTATTACTTTCGAGGACCTGAGAAATTTTCCCTTCGTGGATCCCTTTCTCTGTTTAAAACAAAAAGGATATGTTGAATTTAAATTATTTTGTAACTAGAAATACAGATAATCTTCACTTACAATGTGTCAGCTTTATACTGGTACAAAGTGAAACACATTTAGTAGAAATCTTACTCTGAATGTTAAATTTCTTTTTTTCTTTTTTTTTTTTTTGTACCAGGGATAGAACTCAGGGGCACTCGACCACTGAGCCACATCCCCAGCCCTATTTTGTGTTTTATGTAGAGACAGGGTCTCACTGAGTTGCTTAGCGCCTCGCCGTTGCTGAGGCTGGCTTTGAGCTCGCGATTCTCCTGTCTCAGCCTCCCAAAGTGCTGGGATTACAGGTGTGCGCCACCACACTCGGCTCTGAATGTTAAATTTTGATCTTTTCCCAGACTAGTGATAAGCACCATGATACTGCTGGGTGATACTGGGTGGCAGCAGCAAGCCCCAGCTACCAGCCAATCTGGCCATCATGAGCAGCAACAACCCACATTCCACAGTATGCCATGTTGCTAAGCTGTGGTATTCCGTGATAGATTCAAGGCTCCATCACCCCCGCCCAATGGTAGGGACAAAACCCAAGATCTCACACAAAATGGGCAAGTGATCTACCATTGAGGTACATGCCCAGCTCTAACATGCATTTTTTTTAAATATTTTTTTAGTTGTAAATGGACACAATGTCTTTATTTTATTGCTTTGTATGTGGTGCTGAGGATCAAACCGAGGGCCTTACGCATGCGAGGCAAGCGCTCTACCGCTGAGCTACAATCCCAGCCCCCTAACATGCATTTTTGACTTACAGTATTTTCAGCTGACAAGGGGTTTATCAGGACATTGTCCCACTGCAAGACAACGAACTCCTGTATATTATTCTGTTTGCTGATTTGTTGGGGGTTTTGATGGGCTTTTTTTTGTCTTGTTTTGTTTTGTTTTTTGAACCGCGGATTGAACTTGGGTGCACTTGGCCACTGAGCCACATCCCCAGCTCTATTTTGCATTTTATTTAGACAGGGTCTCACTGAGTTGCTTAGCATCTCACTTTTGCTAAAGCTGGCTTTGAACTCGCCATCCTCCTTCCTCAGCCTCTCAAGCCTCTGGGATTCCACCTAGTATCACCCAGCGCGACCATGCCCAGCAATTGCTTGGTTTTTGAGATGGGATCTCACTGTTGCCCAGGCTGGCCTTGAACTTATAACCCTCCTGCTTCAGCTTCCCAAGTACCTGGAATTACAAGCACATGCTACCGCGCCTGCTTACACATTATTTTGGAGCTAGATAGAGATGATGGCTGCACAACATTGAGAAAGCACCAAAGGCCACTGAGTGCCACTTTCCAATGTTTGATCTTACCTGAATTTCACATCAGTTTTAAAAATGATCTACTAAGGTTTCATTCTAGATGAGATTAGGCACTGTTGATCAGTGTCCAGAATTGGTCAGTGCAGCTAAATTGACACAGGTTATACTCCCATCACAGTATATGAATTGCAGGGGTCACACAATAGGTTATGAGACCTATAACATTTGGCTTAAGCTCATGAAAATATGTCATGAGACAACTGCCATTTCAATATTTAAAATGATTAATGAAACAAGTACTTTATGCAATTCAACTCCTAAGGAAAAAAATGGATCTATTAATATCATCTATTAAAATATTTTCTTTGACCTAAAAGTTCAATGCTTTCTTCTTATTTTTTAAAAAAAATGAAAATGTTTCTATGGGTCCCTGAAAATATCCTGGGCTCTGGGCACTGAGCCTCCTTGCCTGGGGAAGAAGCCACTGACCTACACTGACCTACTCCCAGTTAAGAGTGGCCGCACCCCTGTGCCAGGTGCAGTAAGAATTTTTTAGATAGACTCTTGCCTGAGTCTCCCTTCCCCTTTGGTCTCTCTTTCTATCTGGCCAGCAAAGAAAAATGGCAAGAGAATAAAGGGTGAAAGGAAATGGAGATGAAACCCTCTGTTCCTCTACCTGTGACCACATCCAGTGGGACAGTCCCCTGCTACAGCAAGGCTCTCCTTTGAGTCCCTGCCTTGCCTGTTCAATCCCAAGGATGATGTCACTGACCACTCCCCATGTGATCCCCAAGAGCTACGCCAACTTTACTCATTTTCCTTAACCCCATAAGAGTCTCTTCTTAAATTCTTTCCAGTTCCCCCTTTTGAGTGTGCTGGCTGATTCCTAACCAATACACCAGGGTCATCTGACTCTCAGGGAAAAAGCTCTCCAAATTAATAAAAGACGTTCAGTACTGTACCCTGTGCTGGACTGAGTCCCTGATTTGTTTGCCTGGTTTGCCTGGGATTGTGGCACCTATAAAGAGAATTTGTCCACTCCCTGAGGGATCATGCCCCCACCACCTCTCCTCACCCCCTGAATTCATCCAGGTCAGGACTGGGAGTCTCTTGGTGGCCTCAGTTCCTCCATTAGGTAGGTCCCTGGGTTTCTTTTTCTTGCCGCTAGAAAAGCAGCTGCTTTTCTGGAATCACTGCCTTCCTGTCCTCTTCTGGTGCTCATCCCCTTCCAAGGGATGAGATGTCTGCCTCCATCCAAGCTCCTGCATCCTCCAGGTCTAAACCTGGTTCCCACTGTGAAGCCCAATCAGGATCCTGCTCCACATGGACAGGTCACCTGAAACCACCATGCTGCTTCTCACCTGGCTATAAAAAAATCATAGATGCAGACCAGAGACTACACAGGAAATGGACAATTCCTCCGTCTCCTCTGGATTATTAAGTTCCCAGTCATCAAATGGTAGCACAAAATTGCCTGTGGATCCCAAGAGAGTGTTCAGCCGAGATCCAAACTAGACAGGAAAACTCCAGAGCCTGGAGTTTTGTCTTTTTCCTTTCTCTTCCTGATAAGACGTTGTATAGTATAGGTGGCCCCTATATCTGCAGTTCTACATCCACAGACTCAACCAACCTCAAATCAAAAATATTCAAGGGTAGAAAATGTGCTTAGCATGTGCCAGGCCCTGGGTTCAATTCCCAGCACCAAAACCAAAAATAATAATCGCACCTGTACTGAGCATGTACATACTGTTTCTCTTATTCCCTAAATAATATAAAATACTATGTACATAGCATGTACATTGTATTAGGTATTATAGATTATCTAGACAGGATTTGACATATATGAGGATTACATACATTCAATGCAAATATTGTGCCATTTTATATAAAGGACTTGAGCATCCAAGGGTTTTGATATCCCTGCAGGTTCCTGGAACCAAACCCCTGCAGAGACCTAAAGACAGCTTTTTAGAGCAGGAGTTGACAAATCATAGTCTATGAGCCAAATTCAGCCCACTGCCTGGTTTTTTTTTAAATAAAGTTTTACTGGCACACAGCCACGTTTATCCATTATGTATTCTCAACAGCTGCTTTCAGGCTGCAATGGCTGAGCTGAGTTGTTAGAACAGAGCTCATATGAGCTGAAAAATTGAAAATTTTTACTTTCTGGGCATTTACTAAAAATTAAAAAATAAAATAAAATTTTAAAAATCGCCGGACCCCAGCCTAGAGAAAAGCATACATGAGCTCTGCATTTCAAACCCCAATACCACCTTGCAAGAATGGGCTTGGGACAGCTGTGTAGCTCAGATGGCTCAATACACTTGGCACATGATGACCACACGTGATGACCACAAAATAGAGGTCAAATGTAGTTGATAAAAACAGACACTCAACAGATATACAACTGAGGACAGAGAAAAAGAGCTCCCTGAAGGGAGGCTTTCTTCCTATCAACTTTCACAGTCTTGTCTGTGTTATAAATAGGTATAGCTGTGACTTTTCGATTAAAAAAATGTTTTTAATTTTTATTTCTAACTGACACACAATAATTGTACATACTTATGGAGTACAATATGATAATTCAAAACATGAATATGAGCCAGGCATGGTGGCGCACGCCCATAATCCCAGCACTTTGAGAGGCTGAGACAGGAGAATTGCAAGTTCAAAGCCAACCTCAGCAAAAGTGAGGCGCTAAACAACTCAGTGAGAACCTGTCTCTAAATAAAGCACAAAAATAGGGCTGTGGATGTGGCTCAGTGGTCAAGTACCCCTGAGTTCAATCTCCAGTACCAAAAAAAAAAATAACATGAATATGATCAGAGTAATCAGCATTTCCATCTCTTTGAAATCATTTACCATTTCTTTGTGTTGGAAGACTCTGAACTCCATTCTTCTAGTTCTTTGGAAAAGATATGTAATAAATTGTTGTAAACTACAATCACCCTACTGTGCTGTACCACTCAAGGTGGTATTCTTGCTCCCTAACTGTATTTGGGTCTTGTCCTATCTTCCTCTACCCACCCGTTTTCCACCCTCTACTGACCACTAGTCTAACTTCTGTGAGATCAACTATGTTAAGCTTCCACATATGAGTGAGAACACACAGTATTTGTCTTTTTGTGCTGTGCCTGACTTACAAAAATAATATTGATTTTAAAACACTTGATTTGAAATGGTTCTCCCAGGCCTACCTCAACTTAGGCCTCTCTGGATCTCTCTGGGACCCCTAGAGGATTTCCCCCTCGCCCTGGGTTCTTTTCTGGTCTCTCCTGGTTCTAAACCCTCTCTTAGCCCTGTCTGTTAGGCTTCCGGGAAATGGTCCTTGCGGAGTCCCAAGTCCCTGCAGGGTGAGGGCCTTAAGGCTGGGTCTCCTTCCTCATCCCCCAGCTGTCAAACTCTGATGTGATGAGGCAAGCTGGCTGTCCCTCAGCACAAAGGGGAGAAAGGAAGAACCTCCTAACCCCTAAGGCCAAAACAAGAATTAAATCAAACTTTCAAGACTGAGATTTCTGAAAATAAAGGGTTGATTGAGCTGTAGAGATGCTAGCCAAAAGGTGAAAGGACCGGTCTCGGGACAAACTCTCAAAGCCACCAGCAGCATGACCACATGGCAGCTGAAACAGTGTCCACTGTTTTATGAAAAAAAATTTGGAGATAAGAAACAAATGACTTACATTGACCTTACGTTCGCTGTAAATAAGAGGACAGGGAATGGGAGGCAGGCAAAGACCTGGGATAGGAGGTTAGTGTCCCTTAGTTCCAAGAGCAGAGCGTAAGGTAGCCTTGGGGAGTGCTGGTCAGCATACAGGAAAGCAACCTGAAGCAATTTTTTGGTTGTTGGGTTGTTTGGGGGTTTTCCTTTTTCTTTGTTGATTTAGCCTAAAGCCTGTACTTAAAATGACCTCTTCTCTCTCTCCTCCCTCCATTCTCCGGCCTATAACTTAATTTAGGACATCTCAGAGTTTTTATCATAATCCACCATGGGCAAAGCAAGGAGGTTTGTGATACATTTTATCTTCAACCTGTGCTAGCCACAGTGAGAGGGGAGGGAAGGATGGGGAGAAAATCACATCCATCTCTCTGTGTGTGTGTCTCTCTCTCACACACACACACACACACACACACACACCTGAACACACAACCTCAAATTCCTCTAGTGTGCAGCTACATGTACACAACCCCTCGCCGACACACCGTCATACACAAACTCTTCACTGATCACTTCGGACACGCGACTGTGCATGCATCAGCCCTGCAATCCGCACACTTGCGCCCACGCCACATCCATGTACACCATCAGACACGTGGCCACTACACATTTCCACTGCCCTGCACAACCACCCTTCATAAATCAAATTGCACACAATGATATTCACACAGTACACGTACACACATACACACACACACACACACACACACACACAGATCCCCTGCAGCGGTGGCCAAAGTCTTAGCCACACCTGGTTCGTCTGGAGTCTTAGCCACACCTGGTTCGTCTATTCGGGCCATTAACCCGAATAGGAGAGGGACCCTGCCCTGCAAATGGACAAGGCACCAGGTTCAATGAAAAAAACACACCCACGAGTTGAGGCCACCAGATGGGAAGGTGGGAGATGGGCAGAGAGAACTAAGGCAATGTATCACCAGGGTGACCAGGGTAGAACGGCAGCGACGATCCTAAGGGGCAGCGAGAAGCTGAGACAAAGGGCAGCCGAGAGGTGGAGACGGGACCGCTGGGGGCCATCCACCGCCTTCCAGGAGCCTCAGGGGCCCAGTGCGCGCCGGGTCCCCGCGCCCACCTGAGTGTCCCCACTCACCAGCGTCCGGAGTCGCTGGGCGGCCCGCCCGCGCCTCGGCCTGCGCGCTGAGCCCAGATCTGGAGCCGGAGCCCGGCGAAGCGCCCGGCCGGGGCCGCGGGAACCCGCCAGGAACCGTGCAGCGCTGGCTCGGGGACCCGACAAAGGAGGCACCGGCGCAGAGCCGGGACGCGCTGTGCAGCCGGCGGGATCCGAGCTGGCCCTGCGCTCACGTGGGTGCGGGGGCGCCGGGTGGCCGGGGGAGGGGGCGGGATCCCCTCTGGGACGCCCCCCGCCTCCCCCGCGCCCAGCTCAGCCCGGCAGCCGCGCGGGAGCAGGGGAACCGCGTGTTTGAGAGGGAGGGGGACGGAGGGTGGGCGGGGGTGAGTGGCCTCTCCGGCACTCAGCCTCCGCCCCCTGCTCGGAGCCGCGCCTCCTGAGCACTGCGAGGCCTGAGCATCCCCGCGGGAGCGAGGGTACCAGGCCTTGGCACCGCTGGGCCCGCGCCCACATCCTCAGCGGAGGTCTGGGGAAGGCCCGGGCACAAACATCTCTAGATAACTGCAACCGCGTAGGCTCAGAGGTCCCTCTTCTTCCTTCGGGTGCACCTTTTGGCCTTGGCCGCTTGGCCGCTGTGTGCCTTTGGACCAATCCCCTTCCCTCTCTGAGACTAGTCTCATCTTCTAAACAAAGGAGATGACTCCGTGGACTCCTGAGAAAATTAAAGGGCGCTAAAGTGGAAATGCTGTTAGGAAATGTAATCATTGCTATTAGGATTGCAGTTAACATATTTCTTTGCTATCTGCATGGTACACAGGGCAACGTCAAACTGCTTTTCCTCTCAAATGGCACTGTATTTGGTTGTTTCCAACAGCTTCAGCCTCTCCTGAAAACTAATGCCATTCAAAGAGCTGTGCACAGACCCTAGAACAGGAACTCCATGTATCTTTGCAGTTGTTGTTGTTGAGCCATTGTTGACAGGTTCTTTTGAAGTAGATGAAGGGACAGGCACTCAGAGAAGTTTTGTAATTTGCCCAAGGTCACGCAGCCAAAGAGCAGCTGTCCCAGTTCCAACTCTGTCCACACAGCCCTGGCTGTGATGCTTGAACGCTTCCTAAATAGGTGGTTCTCAAAAAGCTGTACCTTACAATCACCAGGAGAGCTTTTAAAAATCCTGATCTCCCAACCAATCAAGTCAGTGTGCCTGGGAGTAAGGCCTCACTGCTGGTATATTTCAGTACTCCCCAAGTGATTCCAAAGTGTGACTAAAGTTGAATCCCTGCCCCAGGTGTCAGGTTCCCTGGACCACTTGTGCAACCCACCCCCCACCACCTCCCCACTGCCTCTCTTTCAGTCACTGGCTGTGCTTGGATATTTCTGCTTAACTTCTCTGAGGCTGGAGCTGCCTCTGAGAGCCTGGTTCTTACAGTCATTTACTCCACAAATATTTTTTTATACCTACTGTGTGTCTGGGTATGCTAAAGCCTGGAGATACAGCAGAAAGATGACCACACACTTGTTCTGTTACATGAAATAAAAAGTAAATAGAATAGCAATGTTTCTCAAACTATTGGGACATGGAATCCCTTTACATTCTTCTTAAAAACCAGAGAAGATCCCCAAAAACACCAAAACTGAAGTCTAATTATGGGGAAAACATCAGACAAATTCCAATAGAGGAGCATCCTACAGTCTCCCTAACCAGTCTTCCTCAAAATTCTCAAGGAAAGTCTCAGAAACTGTCACAGCCAAGAAAAGCCATGGCTAGGTGATACCTCAATGTCATGAGTGTCCTGGAACAAAAAAGGGCTACAGGTGAATCTTTCCTAATCTTAAATGTCCAGAATCCAAAGCTTTTTTAATGTAGACACAATGCTACAGTTGGAAAATTCCACACCTGACTTCAGGGAACAGGTGCCATAAAATGGTGCATAAAATTACATTCAGGCTGTATATTTAAAATATGTAGGGAACATCATTGAATTTCATGTTTAATTTGGATCCCATTCCCAAGATATTACATGTACGCCAATATTCCATAATCTGGGAGAAACAAAAATGGACTCTGAATCACTTCTGGTCCCAAGCACTTCCTTCAGCCTTTGTAAGGGGGGAAATCAGGAAATCAATACATTTATGGCCTGTAGTTAAAAGTAACATATCTATGTAATAATAGTTAAAAATGTATCAACATTCACAACATTTAGTGAATAATATATCGATATAATAATTTACAATATCACAATATTATAATTGTACAAATGTACCATACAAATGAAAAATATTAATTGTAGGTGAAACCAGGTCCAGGGGATATATGGGAAGTTTCTGTACTGTTTTTTCAATTTTTCTGTTAATCCAAAACTATTCTAAGAAAATGTATCTTATATAAAAGGCCATAGAGAGTACCAAGTAATTTCTGTTTATGTAGGTTACACCTACTGATCCTAACTGTATTTGAAATTAAAACTGAAAATAGTTGCAAATCTTTATTTATGCATTTTCATATAACAAGAAAAGGTCCACTATACATTAATGTTAAGTAATCCCAGGGGCTCGGAAGGCTGAGGCAGGAGGATCACAAATTCAAAGCCAGCCTCAGCAATAGTGAGACACTAAGCAACTCAGTGAGATCCTGCCTCTAAATAAAATACAAAATAGGGCTGGGGATGTGGCTCAGTGGTTGAGTATCCCTGAGTTCAATCCCTGGTACTCAATAAAATTAAATAAAATGGCCCCAAGCATAGTGCTGAAGTGCTGGCTAATATTTCTCAGCATTAGGCAGCTATGATGGAGAAAATACATGCACTTGATGAGCTGCACTCAGATATGAATTGTAGTGCTCTTGGCCACCAGCCAGTTGTAAAGAATCAACAATATATATTCAATAAAGTGTCTTTAAGTAGAAACACACATAAAATAAGGTAATGTATATTCATCAGTTGACAAAAATCTTGTGACCAGGGTCTCACAAAAACCTAACCCTGGGTTTCCCCCTAGGAGTAATGGTTCAGTATTCACTAATTCAGTGTTTGCTAATTCAGTGTTCACAGCAACTTTATAAAACATAATTGCTGTGAATGAGAATGGACTATATCCACTTCTGTACTGAATCTGTGCTGGCATGTTATTTTATTTGAAGTACAGGGAGAAAGTTCAAACTTACACAGAGAGGTAGTTAAGAAAGGGAAGAATGTATTTTGTTGCTTTTGCTGTATTGGGGATCGAACCCAGCACCTCACCCATGCTAGGCAAGCACCTTATGACTGAGCTGCACCCCCAAGCTCCAGGCAGAGTATTTTAATCAGCTTTCCAGGTGATTATGTCCATTATTCAAGACTACACTAAAACCTTAAACATTTTAGTTTCTTAAAGGACAGTTACAATGTAGAATCTAAACTTTTTGTGCTATATTAACATTAAAATCTACTAAACACATCTTTTACCCATGCACAACTTTGAAACATCATTTGGGGGAAAAAAATGCATCACTAAATTATTCAGATCTTCCAAATCTTAACACACCTCATTATTCAATATCAAAAAGCCACATTTGTGAATACCACCACCAACCTCATCAGAAGTGTTTGGAAGTTGTCCGGTGATAAATACAAGTTTTTCAAAATTCTGAGTTTCACTTAAAACTCACATTTTATCCTTGACAATAAAAATTGTCAGTTGTTTTCCTTGAAAGGACAGATACATGTTTTTCAGTTTTGCAAAAATGTCTACCAAATATCCATGTCAGAAAAACTAAGGTTTGTCTGTCTAAAAATGGTATACCATGACTACACAGCTATTTCACCTTGCAGTTTTTTCTGTGTTTTTATTTTTGTCCTTCCCAGTGCTGGGGATCAAAGCTAGGCCCTCACACATGCTAGGCAAGCTCCCTGCCACTGAGCTGTCTCCCTTCAGCTTGCAGTTCTGACAGTCACACCAGTGTGCTTCTCCTGGACGCTGGTGCCTCGGAGTGGGGGAGAATGCTTCAGGCATATTTCATGTTTCATCACCAGAACATTAAAAAGACACACACTCAAGAGTTGAGACTTAATAAGATAAATACCTTTGTTGCTTCATCAAGTACATGCTAAAGCACAGTTGTCTTTTTAAAAATGTTTTGTTAAACTGTATTAATTGTATTATTAACAGTGTTCATGAAATGTGGTATTTCCTCAGAGGAGACAAAAACAAAAATTGACAAACAGGATGACATCACACCAAAAGCTTCAGCACAGCAAAGGAAATAATCAACAGAGTGAAACGACCATCTACAGAATGGGGGGAAAATCTTGACCAGCTGTTCATCTGACAGCAGCTTAATAACCAGAAACACAAGGAACTCCAAAAACTTGACAACAGGGCTAGAGATGTAGCTGAGCAGTAGAGCACTTAGCTCTGGGTTCCATCCCAGCACCACAAAAAAATAAAAATAAAAACAACAAATAAAAGTAAGCCAATTTTAAAATAGGCAAATGATCTGAAAAGACAGTTTTCAAAAGAATGCAAATAGCCAACAAGTAGATGAAAAACGCTGGATATCATTTAGCCATCAGGGAAATCTAGATCCTAGCATGTGCAAGGCCCTGGGTTCAATGCCCAGTACCACAAAATAAATATTTAACTTAGAACTATCATATGATCCAAATTCCACTTCTGGGTATATACATGTAAGAATTGAAAGCAGGTTCTTGAACAAGGATTTGGAGAACAGTGTTCACATTAGCATTTCTCGTAATATCCAAAAGTGGAAACAACCCAAATTTCCATCTATAGATAAATAGGTAAATATAATGTGGAACATACCTACAATTAAATATTATTCAGCCTTAAAAAGGAAGGAAATTCTAATACATACAACAGCATAGATGAACTTTGAAGACACTATACTAAGTGAAGTAAATCAGACAAATACTATACAATTCCACTCATATCCAGTACCTCAAATAGTGATTCAGAGGCAGAAAGTAAAATAGAGGTTACCAGGAGCTGGAAGAGAGAGGAACGGGGAGTTAGTGCTTAGTGAGTGCCAGTTTAGGGAGATGAAAATTTTCTGGAGGTAGATGCTGGTGATGATTGTGAATATACTTAATAATAATGTGAATATACTTAATGTGACTGAATTGTACATATAAAAATATTTAAAATGGTAGATTTTGTTGTGTATATTTTACCACAATTTTTAACAACAACAACAAAAAAAGAAAGAAACATTCTTCCAAGTGCTGTGATGCACACCTGTAATCCCTGCCTCAGCTGAGGCAGGAGGATTGTAAGTTTGAGACCAGCCTCAGCAACATAACAAGGCCCTAAGCAACTTAGTGAGACCCTGTTTGAAAATATAAAATAAAAAGGACTGGGGATGTGGCTCAGTGGTTAAGCGCCCCTGGGTTCAATCCACATTACCTCCAAAAATACTGGATTTTTTTTTTAACTGTGAGCATGTGACAATAAAGATCACAGTGACTCCTAGTAAAACTTGGTGCCACCTTCTTGATCCATGCTTAGATGCTAGAAATTGTCATTTGCCATTGCATTGGCACCAGTGCACTATTACTACTGTGAAGAAGGCGTCTGTCTTAGTACTGTTGCTAAAGTTGTTTTGACCTTGAATTTCCCCTGCTCTTTAAGCGTTGTAAGCTTCTGGCAGGTTGTTTAATTCCTCCAAGCCTTAGTTTCCTCATCTATCCAGTGGGAATGATAGGGATATCCCCACCCAGCTATAGAGAAGGTTAAAGCAGGCACATCTGAAGGACTCTAAAGTTATGTGCTGTGATTCTCTGGAACTCTGGGGAGCATGAGACACCAAGGTGCCAGCTCCTGGTGGAAAATGTCTAAGGACAGCACTGATTTCATGTCACAACAGATAAACCACCACATTGTGTTCAGAAAACAAACACCAGTAAAAATGGGCAAAGGACTTTAAAAGACATTTCTCAATACATATATACATACAAATGGCCAATGGGTTCCTGAAAGAATACTCACCAACACTAGTCATTAGGGAAATGCAAATCAACCACGGTGACATTTCATCCCTGTGCCTGTTGGAATGGCTGGCATCAAAGACAAAAGCTAGCAAGTGCTGGTGAAGGTGTGGGGAAAAGGGAACTTTTGTGCCCTGCTGGGGAAATCCATTATGGAAAATACTATGAGAATTATCACATGACCCAGCACTTCCACCACTGGGTATATATCCAAAGGAAATTCAGGAAACACTGTGCTCACAAAACATGTCAAGGAGATCGCTCCTTCATGGAAGCATTATTCACAATACCCAAGAAAAGAAAGCAACCCGAGGACCCATCAAGAGATGGATGGATGAAGACTATGTAATATTTATATGTAAATATGTATATATAAATGCATGCAGTATACTAGTCAGGAAGAAAACCCATCCTTTGACATCAGGATAAACCTGGAAGATGTTAGGTTTAGTACAATAACCCAGGCACAGAAAGATAAAAAACCACACATTCCACTTATCTGTGGGATCTGAAAAAGTCCAACTCATTGAAGCAGGGAGTAGAATAGAGGTTACCAGGGGCTAGAGGAGGAGGAAACTGGGATGTTGGTTAAAAGGTACCAAAAGATTTCATTTAGGCAAAAGGTGTGAGTTCAAGACATCTATATACAACATGGTGACTATAGTAAATAACAATATATTGCATTCTTGAAAAATGCTGAGAAAATAGACCCTTTTGGTGTTCGCACCACAAAAATGATAATTTTGTGAGGTAATGCATATGTTACTTATATAATTTGCTATTCCACAATAGCTAATGAATATATAAATTTCAAAACACTATGCATAATAAAAGCACACAAATGTATCTGTCATTTGAAATAAAATTAAATTAAACGAATAAAAAATACATAACTTGCAACAAAGTACACTCAGTGAAAAAAGACAGACACAAAACAGCCACTTAGTACATGATTCTATTTGTATGAAATGTCCAGAAAAGATCAATCCATGGAAATGAAAAGGAGATTAGAAGTTGCCAAGCTGGGGAGGGGGCATGAAGTGAATACCCAAGGGGACAGGCGTCCTCAGATGATGAAAGTGTTAAACAACGTTGTGATTTTTTTCCAGTACTAGGGATTGAACTCAGGGGCACTTTACTACTGAGCCACATCTCCAGCCCTTTTTATTTTTATTTTGAGACAGGGTCTCACTAAGTCACCCAGGCTAGCCTTGAACATGCAATCCTCCTGCCTCAGTTTCCCAGAGCCACAAGGATTACAGGTGTGTACCTCTATACCTGACCAACATTGTGAATTGTACCAAATGCCAAAGAGTCATACTCTTTGAAATGATGTATTTTATGTGATGTGAATTTCACCTCAATAAAACCAAAGTCAGGAAGTGCCCAAAAATTCAACATTTAAGATAAATTATATTTCAATGCCTATTTTTGAATATTGCAAACTTGGTAAACACTGACCTCCTGTGTTTACCAAAAACACCACCTTTGGCATATTCAGTCAATGCATCATATTAAAGTCAATGCATCAAAATGAACATAGAAAAAAGTCACAATGAACAAAATACTGACATGTTAAATAAAAGCAAGCTTGGAATTCCTGATTTTTCCTTCTGTCCCTATGACTTGGCTGGACACTATTACTGATTCTGCCTTTAACTTTCTGATATCCTGTTCATCATGGGAGGTTTTACACTAACTCGTGGGTTTTTTAAATTACTGACATTGGAGTATTATTTAGCTAATTGCTCAGTGCAGGGATGTACACTGACATATTGAACACGAAGCAAGTACTTCACTCTTGCCTAGGCCCTGTGAATCGCTTGTTCAGGTTAAAGATACTGACTTCCTTTTATAGATACAGAAGGGGCTCAAAGAGGGCAAGTGGCAGGTCACAGGTTAATACATGGTGGGGCCAGGATTTGAGCCCAAGTCTGTGTGCCTCAAAGCTCTGACCACCCCTGGACCACTGTGACCAGCTGCTCCAGCTCTGGTCCAGCTCCAATGGAGCACCCCCAGATGACTTCCTTGGCTGCAAGGTGGAGCCTAAACACGGGCTCAGCCAAGAGAAGCCTGAGACAGAAGAATCGAGGCTAATTCCTCTGTGGGAAACACTCTCTATCAATTAATTAGGACAGAACTGGCCTGCGGCATCCCCGAAGCCCCCAGAGTCATTAAGGGAGAAGGGGGTCTCATTACAGCCTCGCAGCTTCCCCAACATTCCCAGGGCCCCAGAGGGAGCAGAGGAGAGGGAAGGAGGGCCAGGCCTCCCTCTCCTGATTTCCACCCACTCTGCCATGACCAGAGTGGCCTGATATGCAAGTGAAGTATCTGAAAACAGAAGCAAAATTTCAGGGAAGAAGCAAAGGAGTACATCAGAGGTAAAGGTTAAGTATCTCCCTAAATTCTGTCTCCATTTATATTTATATGAAATATTCAGAACAGGTAAGTTCATAAAAACAGAAAGGAAATTAGTGTTTTCAGGGGACTAGAGGTGTGAGGGAAGAGGAATGGCAGCTAATGGGGACAGGGTTTCCTTTTGGGGTGATGGAATGTTCTGGAACTAGATAGAGGTGGCAGTCGCATGACATCATGAATGTACTGTCACTGCATTGTCTACTTTTGAACAGCTTACATCATGTATGTTTGACATTTTTTAAAAATCAGTCTATAATGAAATTGGCCATTAGCGCCAACATGGATGAGCTTGGAAGAGAGGACATGAACAGCAAGAAGCCAGATGCAGAAGGACAAATACCACATGATCTTACCCATATATGGAATCTAAGAGTTGACGTCACAGCAGTGGAGAGCAGGATGTGGTGACCCAGGGCTGGGGTGAGGAGTTGGAGAGATTCTGGCCAAAGCCTCCATGACTCAGGGAGATGGGAAGACACCGCAGGAGCTCTGTTGGACAGTCAGGTGACCGTTGCTAATGATAATGTATTATATTTTCTACAAATGTAAGAAGAGTGAGTAGGAAGTGCTTGCATGACAAAAATGATAAGTTTGTGACCAATAACTTATTACTTGGCTACATTTGGGGGGACAGGGGTACTGGGGATCAAACCCAGATGCTTAACCACTAAGCAACATCCCCAGCTCTTTTTTATTTTTAGTTTTGAAACAAGGTCTCACTGGGTTGCTTAGGGCCTCACTAAGTTGCCGAGGCTGGCTTTGAACTCTTGATCCTACTGCCTCAGCCTCCTGAGCTGCTGGGATTACAGGTGTGCACTACTGAGCCCAGCTTGCTCAGGTAGATTTAACTATTGCACAAAGTTTATACAGTCAGCCTCCATATCTGAGGGGTCAACCAACCTCAGATAGAAAATATTTGAAAAAACAACCTGCATCTGTGCTGAACATGTGTGACATCTTTCCTTGTCGTTATTCCCTCAACAATACAAGGAAACAGCTGTGTACACAGCATTTCCATTATAGTAGATATTCTAAGTCATCTAGAGATATTTAAAGCACACGGGGAGGATGTGTGTAGGTTCTATGAAAATACTATGCCATTTTACACACAGGACCTGAGCATCCTTGCATTTTGGTGTCCACTGGGGGTTTTCTGGAACCAATCCCCCTTGGATACCAAGGAAACACTGTATACTCCAAAACATCATGAGGAAAATACACAACATTGTTTGAAAGTGTCTCCTTCCCATTCAAGATTACTCAAAATATATTAACACTTACTTGGTGCCCGACACTGAACTGAGTCAGAGAGGAAGCCTGATCCCACCCTCAGAGCAGGTCTTCACACGGTGCTGGAGACCTTCCATATGGCCTGCAGGGACATGCCAGCCATCCTCCCTTGGTCAGTGTCCAGGCACAATGGCACTCATGGACCCCACCAACACGGTCCCTTGTCCTCTGGCTTCTGGCTGATTTGAGCCTTGGGAAGCCCCTGCAGGAGGTCAGAGGGGTGGAGGAAAGTGGGGCTGGAGTATTTATTCCTCAGGTTCCTTTCCTGCATGCTCCAGCAGATTGTGCCCTGGCAGGCTGCACTCTCCAGGGTCCATAGCAATGACCTCACCTCTGCTTCAGCCCAGGGGCGGTAACAACTCCCAAGAGCTGCCAGCTCCAGATAACTGCACTGATCTGCCATCCTGCACCATCTCCAAAGCCCCTACCACACCTTCGTCAAACTCCCCTCAAATTACCCAGTTTGTGCCATCTGTGGCTGCGACTTCCCTATAGACCAGTATTCACAAGAGGAAGCAGAGAAAGTGACGGGCAATCAGAAGTAAACATCCTTGCCCTATTGAGTTCCCCTTTATTGAACTTCATAGATATTACATTTCTAATGAATTGAAGGTTTATGGTAACCTGTATCCTGCCAATCCATTGGCACCATTTTCCCAACAATCAGATGATCATCAGCACTGTCACCATAAAGTATCTATTAATTAGATTAGGTTGATTGCTTTTTTTTTAGAAATAACACACACTTAAAAGACTACAGTACTGTGTAAACCTAACTTTTATATGTACTGGGAAACCAAAACACTCATATGAGTCATTTTATTGTGACATCTGCTTTATTACAGTGGCCTGGAACCAAATCCCCAATATATCCTAAGTATACCTGCATGGTCACTACAGGAGACTATTCAGCCTCTAAAAAGAAAAAAAATCTGTCATTTGCAACAATGTAGGTCAATCTGGAGAATGTTTTGCTTAATTTGATAAGCTACACCCAGAAAGACAAATACCACATGATCTCACTCATATATAGAAGCTAAAAAGTTGATCTCATAGGAATTGAGAGTATAATGCTGTTTACAAATGACTGAGGTAGTCAGGGGCAGGGAGAGATTGGATAAAGGATACAAATTTTCAGTTAGGAAGAATAAGTTCAAGAGACTTATTGTACCAAATGACATCTACAAGTCTTATATAATATGTTGTACTCTTTAAAAATGCCAAGATAATGAATGTAATAGGGTCTCGCCACTGAAATAATAACTATGTGAGGAAATGCATAGGTTACTTAGCTAGATTTGGTCATTCCACAATGCACACATACTTCAAAATATCGTGTTATACATGATAAACATATACAATTTTGTCATTCAGTTTAAAAATAAATTGCAATTTTTAAATTGCACACACCCAGCATTGAGGTAATTAATTGTATCATGTTACTTAAATGTGAACAAAGATAAAACTTTGCATTAAAAAGGAAAGACATTGAGTATAGTAATAGAAGTGCCCTTGATGGAAGGTCCAGGAGTTGAGTACACTGGAAAGACACATGATTGACAGAGAATAGAGAGAGGGGTGAGAGGTAGAGGTTTCTAAAACTTTTCTTCATTATTAAGGTCATGTGTGCTTATGTAGAAAAAATATAAATGTAAAATCCCAACTCAGGATGGAGTCACTCTGGCTCAGGCCTGCACGTATCTGCTAACCTGCTCTTTGTGCTTCTGTGATTAATGCTTTGCTATGCTTGCTTCTCACAGATCAGACTTTCATCATGGACCCCTTGACCCAATTTATAAAAAGGGACTCCAAACTGCTTGCTCCACTGCACATCACCCTCCTCTCGGCTCGAAGCAGCAAGAGCGGTGTCACCCTTTTCCTTACAGCAGTAGGAGTTCCCTAAAATTAGAGGAAAAATACAACCAATGTAATGTGTAATCGGGTCAAATCACAAAATGGAGGCTAATTTGGGTCCAAAAAAATGTTATAAGATATGAGCTGCTAAAACAACATATTCTGTCAGTCCAACCCCCACCTCTAATCAGACAAAACCTAATGTTACTCAGGACTGTTGGTTAATTTCTATGTGGCTCCAGAGGACATTTGGTTTGCCTGTTTATCAGGATTGACTCTCTGCATCAATGCCTGGTATTTTTAAAATAATATGTCAAAGAAACTTTGTGTTCTAGTATACATTTTGCCACAAATACATTGGTATAGAAAAGACTCTTGTTAATGGGACTAGGATTAGCAGGATCTACCATCCTAGGCACAACTTCCCTTATCATCAGTAATCAAAACTTCAAAAGCCTCAGCCAACAAGTAGAGCAGAAGAAGCCCTCCAGAACCGCAGAGGCCTTGACTTGCTTTGCATGAAGGAGGGAGGTTTATGTGTAGCCTTAGAAGAAACTTGTTGCTTCTATGCAAATCAATCAAGAGTCATCAGGGACACATTAGCTTTGGTCTGAGAAAACTTAAAAGAGATTTTCCTGGTCACCATGGCTCACAACCCTTATATCTGCTATTTCAGGCCCCCTCATACTTTTGCTTTTGGGATTTCTAGTAAACTCCTACATTATTAACTGTCTAGTTAACTATATAAGGCAAAGAATTAGTGCTGTTAAACTCATGGTACTCCGGTCCCACTACAACCCCCTCCCGATAGATGATAATGAGTCAAAGGTTTGACTCTATTCACTAGAAAAGGAGGGAATGTAAAATCCCAACTCAAGATGGAGTCACTCTGGTTCAGGCCTGCATGTATCTGCTAACCTGCTCTTTATGCTTCTTGATTAATGTTTTGCTATGCTTGCTTCTCACAGATGGGGGTGCAAAACCACAGGTTGCCAGACCCCCTGGCCAGTTACCTAAAGTTCCAGGAACTGAAAGGGGACATAGGAGGCGCTATCAGGGTTGAATTGTAAATAACTATAGGTTGAATATCTGCCAAATCATGTTTTCCTGAGTCATGTAGCTAGCCCATCCTATAATAACCTCTGAAATCCTCACTTCGGGGTCACTCTCTGAAGGAAAGGAGAGCTGACCCCAATCGATTGGCCTGTGTGCCTACTTCCTCAATAAACTTTGCTGCTTCTGCAGAGTTGTCTGGGCTGCACTTCTTGGGGAGAGGTGAGGGTTGGATGCAACAAAAGTACAAAAGGAAACCAAAACAATCATCCAAATCTTTAATGGTGATTCATAATCATTAACATTTTGATGGGTTGTTTTGCTGGGGGAGATCGTGTTTCCTAGGTCAGAGTTAGAATCATGCCTACATGCTACAACATGGATGAAACTTGATGTGGTACTGGGACTCTCAGCCATCCCAGAGAAGGAGGCTGTTCATCCACCTGCATGTCCGTGGTCTTCACTGACCCCTGCAAAGTATACCTTATGGAGTATGCATTTCCCCTCATACTGAACTCTGAACTCCAGCTGAGAGCCAGGGCCCCCTTCCTCTGCACCCCAGCCCAACCCAACCCCATACTCTCTCAGTGCATCCAACCCTGAGGGAGAGGAGGAAGACAAATGAAAAGAGGAGGGGCAGGATGGAAAAGAGGAGAAAGGAAGAGGAGGAAGTCACTCTGAAGGACAGTATGCCAAGGGAAATAAGCCAGACACAAAAGAACAAATTTTGTATGCTTCTGCTCATTGAGACAACTTGAAGACTCCAAATAAAGACAGAAAGAACAGGAGTTCCCAGGGACTGGGGGTGGAGGGAGAACAGGGAGTTATTGATTGATGGGTAGTGGTTCGTTGGGGAAGATGGACAGTGGTGATGTCCGTACACAGTGTGATTGTGCTTAATGCATTGAACCACAGCCTTCAAAATGGTTGAAATTGTAAATTTTATGCTATGTCTATTTTACCACAATAAAAACATTAGAATCATCCCATTTGGTCAGTGTGTTATCCTGCCAATGATGGTGAAGATGACGACGATGACTCCATGCATGGTAAGCAGTTGTCTCTACCTGACAAGATCCTGAAGGGTTCTTTGATTTTCCATCCCCTGTCTCCCCAGTGAGAACCTCCAGGAGGCCAGGGACTTTGCCTCATCGCCTTCCTCTTCTCATTCTTAGCTCTGTGCCTGATGCAGGGCACGTGTTCAGTAAATACAGTCATTTCTCAGCATTTGAAGAGCACTGGCTCCAGGACCCTGAGGACACCAAAACCCACAGATGCTGGAGTCCCTTATATAAAATGGCAAAGGATTTACATGGAACTATGTTCCTCCTCCCGTAGACTCTGAGCCATCTCCAGATGGCTTGGCATGCCTAGTAGAGCTCAAATGATGTGGGGAAAGTTGTGCTGAATTATTTAGGGAATAATGACAAGGAATAGCTCTGTACATGTTCAGATGCAATTTTTTTAAAATGTATTCTACCCAGTATTGATTCAACCTGTGGATATGGAGGGCTGGCTGTATTTACATTGTGGAATGACTAAAGTTAAGTAAAAATGTATCATCTCATGCATTTATCCTCTGTGCATGCACAAGCACTGTTCAGTCACCATTAACTATAGTCACCTTGCTGTACAAGAGATCACTTAGAATGCATTCCTCTGACTGTAATCATGCAGACTTCAGCCAGCATGTCCCTTCTTTCTTTTGCCACTAACCACCCTGGCCCCTGACATCCCCCACTCTACTCTCCACCTCTTCAAGCTCAATAGTTTTAGATTCTGCATATGATAAAGATCATGCAGTATTTATCTTTCTGTGCCTGGTTTATTTCACTTCATATCCTCCAGGCCTCTCCAGGTTGCTGCAAACAACAGGAATGCATTCTTTTGTGGCTGCGTAGTATTCCATTTTTTTTTTTAAATATTTTTGTTTAGTTGTAGATGAACACAATATCTTTATTTATTTTATGTGGTGCTGAGGATCGAACCCAGTGCCTCACATATGCGAGGCAAGCGCTCAACCGCTGAGCCACAACCCCAGCCCCGTAGTATTCCATTTTTAAGGCATACCTCAGAGGGTTTGTTTTGTTTTGCTTTGTATTTTTCCCCACCTCAAGTTGATTGAATCTGCAGGTGCAGAACCCAAGGATATGGAGGGAACATTGTATTTTTCAAGACACACACTCACTCATTCAATCCGCCAAAAGAGGACTGAGAATGTGCCTCAGTGATTGAGCACTTGTGTAGCAGATGCAAGACCCGAATTTGATTCTTGGAGAGAGAGAGACAGACAGACGGATTGAGACTCTTTGTTCTCTGGTTTGAACCTCAAGTTCATCCTCCATTTTTCTCAAACCTGCTCTGCATCCCAGGAGACAGATCTTTGTGGACCATATCAATGGGTTCCCTGCCTCAGGAGGCCTGGTAAGCTTAGCTTAAGGTGGGAAACTAAGAAAGTTGAAAATGAGCTTCAGACAATCGGGAGAGCAAACGGTTGGACATAGATAATAAGGAACTCCACATGGAGAGGGAGCAGGTGTAGGTAGGGAACCCCAGACTAAAGGGGCAGATGCCACTATTAACATGAGCACCTCCTAGGACCACCACAACAAAGTACTGCAATTTGGCTGGATAACAGCAACAGGAATTTATTCTCATACAGTTCTGGAGGCAGGAAGTAGAAAAATGGGGGTGTTAACAAGGCTGTGCTACCTCCAGTGAATCCCAGGGAGGCTCCTTCTTCCAGCTTCTGATGGTCCAGGAATTCTTGGCATTCCCTGGTCTGTAGATCCTCCGTCCAGTCCTCACTTCAATCCTCATATCCTCTGTTTATTTGTTTTGTGATTGGGAAATAAAAATTGTATGCACTCACTCCATGTCTGTGGATTCCATATCTGTAAGTTCTGCATCTGCAGGTTCAACCAACCACATATTTAAAAAGCTATTTTGGAAAAAAAAAAAAAGCTATTTTGTTGGTGAGTATTCTCAATGCTGTGTCAATTGTTCATAAACAAATTAAAAGAGATAATAAAATTAAAATAAATTTTAAAATTAAAAACGTAAACCAGGTATGGTAGTGTGTACCCATAGCGCTAACTACACAGGAAGGTGAGGCAGGAAGATCAATTGAGCCCAGGAATCCAAGACCAGCCTGAGAAATATAGTAAAACCCATCTCAAAAATAAATAAATATTTAAAATAAAAACATATATAATAAAATAAAAATAAAACAAATTAAGATGAACATGTTAAGAGATAACTATATTAAAATATTATATTGTTGCTTTTTTTTTTTGGCTGTTCTGTACCAAACATGTGTAGACTTAATTTCCTGTCGTTATTCCCTGAATAACACAGTATAACAACAATTTATATAGCATTTACATTGTGTAAAGAATTATAAGTTGTCTAGAGATGAGTTAAACTCTATGGGAGGATGTGTGTAGGTTATGGGCAAAACTATGCCTTCTTATATAAGGGTATTCTCGAAATTTGGTATCTGAGGGATTCTTGGAGATATTCCTATACAGATATTGAGGGACAACTATATGCTTATGAGACACAAAACAATGTTTTGATATATGTATGATACATTGCGGAGTAACTAAATCAAGTTATTAAAAATATGCATTACCTCACATGTCATTTTTTGTGGTAAGAACACTTAAAATCTTCCCTCTGCGTCATTTTCAAGTATGCAATGTATTGTTAACTCCGCCATTTTGTTGGACAATATATCTTGTGAACTTGTTCCTCCTATCCAAAATTTTAAGTGCTTTCACCAACATGTCCCAGAGTCTCCCATGTCCCAGTCCTGGTAACCACCACTAGACTCTCTGAGTCTGAGGTCAGGTGGTATCTCACCTGCCTGTGCCTGACTTGTGGCACTCAACACAATGTCCTCCAGTTTCACCCATGTTGTCGAGAATGACAGGATTTTTTGTTTTTCAAGGCTTAACAGCAATCCCTTGTGTGTATGTAGCACATTTTCTCTGTCCATTCACCCCCTGATGGACAGTTAGGTGGCTTCCCTGTCTTGGCTACTGTGAATAACACCACAGTGAACAGGGAGGACAGACATCTCTCTGACATCCTGATCCGATTCCTCTGTCAATCATCATGTCTTCACCATGCATTCTGCCTGTATGTCTCTGTCCTCTCACATACGTGGCTGTCTTGGCAAGAGGACATGGGTCGTACTGGATCAGGGCTCGGCCTACTCCAGTATGATCTCATCTTAACTAATTACATCTGCAATGACTTTATTTCCAAATAAGGTCGCATTCACAGGTCCCAGAGGGTGGGACCTCAAAATATCTTTTCAGAAGGAACCATTCAACCCACAGCAGTGGATGAGGTCTTTATCTGTCCTGCCTTCCACTGAATTTGGGTTCCCTGCCCAAATAGGAAGGATGCTTGGAAACTGAAGAGACAGAAGGGAGCATCCATGGCAGAAGTAGCAGAAAGTCCTTGGTTGGTCGACACATGGACTATGCCCTAGCATGGGAGGGTCCCCATCATTAAGTTATTATACAAATAAGTATTAAGGGCTGCCTTTGTTCCAGGAACCAGGCTGTGGATTCAGTCATGACTAAGGCATATAAGATACCCATCGAGAAGCTGACACTCTAGAAAGAGAAGCCAGAGAATGACAAACCTATGATTACTGTGGTTCCTTAAGGATGTAGCACATCATGGTGGTATGAGACTTCAGACCAGCTGGTGGAGGAAGAGCTCTTTAGAGATAATATTTGAGAAGAGACCTTAAAGTTCAGAGGGAATTAGCCATATGGAAATTCAGAGTAAGAACATTCCAGAGAAGGAAGAACATTTAGGGGTTGGTGGGGGATAAAAATTTCAAATACTATGAGATACAAGCTTGGTGAGTGTTTGAGCCCATTTTCTATTTACTATAATGAAAAACCTGAGGCTGAGTACTTTATAAAGAAGAGAGGTTTATCTAGCTCACAGTTTTAGAGGCTGAAAATTCAAGATCAGGCAGCCCCATTGATTCAGCCTCTGGTAAGGGCCTGTTTGGCTGTATCACATCACATGGCAGATGGCATCATGGTGGGACAGCACATAAGAGGGAAAGGTGACATGGCAAGACAGAAAGGCAGAGAAAGAATGAGGAGGGGCCATGCTTGCTCTTTTAAACAACCCTCTCTCAAAGGAACTAGCTGGGGTTCCACAGAACTACATTAATCCTTTCTGAGGGCAGTGCTCCCAGTGACCTAATTATTCCACATTGGTCCCTGTCTCTTAAAGTTCCCACCACCCCTCAACCCCATTGCACTGAGGACCAAGCCTCCAACATTTGAACCCTTGGGGACAAATCACCTCCAAACCATAGAATCACCATGGCTGGATGATCCAAGGACAGAGAGGGTGGCAAATTGGGAAGGAAGATAGACAGGTATCAGGTGTGAGAAACTGGAATTCTGTAGCTCAAGGTAAGAAACTTGGATGCTCTAATAAACTTGAAGCTCCCTCACTGAGCCACCCACTGGGTCTTAAAGCCACAGTCTTCCTAACCTAAAAGAATTACCCAGGTCCACTAATGGGGAAAAGTGAAAAATGAGAAGTAAATGGAGGATGGGAACCTGTTGCATGAATTGGCTATTGCTGCATAACAAATGATCCCAAACTTGGCAGCTTGACACATGCTGATTACAGTATACAGGTTCCCGTGTGTCAGGAATCTGGACACAGCTTAGCTGGGTCCTCTGGCTTGGAGGTCTCTCCCCAGGCTGCAGATAAAATGTCAGCTGGGGTTGCTGCTTCATCTCAAGGGTAAACTGTGGAAGGATCTGCCTCCAACCTCACTCATATGGATGTGGGAGGATTTGGTTCCTCATGAGATACTAGGCTGGAGACTCAGGTCCTCACTGGCTATTAGCCAGAGGCTGTCCATGGTTCCTGACCACATAGGGGTCTTCATAGGGCAGCTCACAACAAGGTAACTGGATTCCTTTGGATTGAGCAAGAAAAGAAACAACAAAGAGAGTGAGCAAGAGAAGCTGTGATCTCTACTAATCTCAGAACTGGCATCCCCTCTCATATGCTGGATTCTACAGGTTTGAAGTCCCTAGGGAATGAGCCAGGCAAAGAAAGATCAATACCACATGACCTACTTCTATGTAGAATCTACAAGAGCTGTTCACATAGAAACAGGGAACAGAATAGAGGTTACCAGAGGACTGGGTGGTTGGAGGGAGAGAGGGATGAGAAGAGGTTAGTCAACAGGTACAAAGTCAAAATTGGAGAGGAGAAATGAGCCGTTACACTGTGAACACTGTGTAACGGTGTTCCGTTACACAGTCCAATGACCAGAGTTGGCAGCAATGTGACGCGTATTTCAAAATCGCTAGAAGAGGTGTTTCAAATGGTCTCACCACAAAGACGTGCTAGTGAGTGAGGCAATGGACATGCTAATTGCCCGATCCCAAAGCTGCATAATGTACATATGTAGTACACTGTACACCACAAACATTTCTAAGTACTGTGTCTGTCTTTAAAAAATAAATCAATTTTATGTTTTTTAAAAAACTAAAATGAAACTGAATGATTAAAAAAAAAAAACAAGACGTGAGTCACTAGGCCCATACTCAAAGGGGGAAGATTACACAGCAGGTGTGAAGACCAGAAGCTGGGGGTTGTGTGGTTATCAGGAGGGGCCATCTCACCTAAAGGACACTACATTTGAGGAGTGGATAGCAAATGACCAACTAGTGAAGGACAGCGTAGAGGTGGGGAAAAAAGATGTGACAGGGCATAGGGGAGGGGATTCAAGTCTCAGTAGGCCCTCAATTTCAAATGCTACTCACAGGTCAAGTGGATTGGGACTAAAAAGAAACCATGGGATTTGCCAATTGGAAAAGGACATTTGCCAGAATCACTTGATGGGATTACAGACACAAGGACCAGTCCTGGTCACTCACTGGCCAACATGGTCACCACCTTTGCAGGAGGTGAGCAGGAAGAACCTCCCTTCACAGCCTGGGGCTTCCCACTGTCTCCTGACACCTCCACCAGGAAAGTGACCTCATTTCTCAAAGACAGAACAGATTCTAGGTCATATCCCCCTGGAACAAGAGACCAATTGATGTGATTATCTCCAAGAGAAAGGGGGGCACCTACTAAAAGTAGAACCTCGTGCCCCAGAAGGGAAGACATCAGGGAACCTAAAAAGGGGTCTTTGATAATTACCTGCCAAGATTTCAGAGCGAAGGGCATCTCCATGTAATACCAAAAGAGAGAAAAGAGTAGCTAGAAGTTTTAGAAGGTTCTCTTTCCTCATCTATCCCACAATTCACCCTAGGACAGAATCCAGTTCCCTACTTTACATGTGTCATTATGTAGAACAGGTAGCCCCAGCAAAGACAATTGCAAGAAAGAATGTCCAAAAAGTGTCCTTTATTATAAAAATCAGAGGGCTAATATAATTCACCATTGGCCTGAGCTTAAAATATTTAAGCTTCAGTATATTGAGAGAAGGGAGATGCATACAACTATAAATGCACACACACACACATACACACACACACACACACACAGGCATAGGTCAGAATTAAATGGTTAGAATTAAATGAACGTGTTTAGAATAGGTATCTCTGGATAGTGCAGTTTAAAATAATTCTTATTCTCTTTATTATGTTTTTCTATATTTTACACATTTTACATAATATGTATATATTACTTTCATAGCATAAAAAATACTTTGTCAGCATAAGAAAGAAATTTGGGCTTGAAAAATAATGAGAAGTTTTCCCAGGCCTTGGATTTCTGTGTCTCCCTCCTTATCTATGGGGATTGGTGCCAGAACTCACCCAGGTACCAAAATCATCAGGGGCTCGGGTTCCTTATGTAAAATGACATAGTATCTGCACAGGCCCTACCCACATCCTCCCATGTACTTTAAATTGTCTCGAGATTACACGAAATACTAAATACAAGGTAGAAGTCTCTGTAAATAGTTAACATACTGTATTATTTGGGAACAACAACAAGAAAAAAAGCCTGCACGTGTTTGGTACAGATGTGATTTTCCCCTGGACATGTATCTATAGCTGACTAAGTCCATAGATGTAGAATCCACAGATTTCAGAGGACTGACCATATCATGTTTCTGCAGCATTTTTCAAATGTTACCATTTTTGATCATTGAGTCTCCTGAAGACTATAAGCTCATCTCAGCCCTGTGATCAATGGTTCCTTCCAGACACTTACAGACCCAGGAGTAACCAGTAGGCTTTCAAAACAGAGCAGAAGACAGTTCACCTGGGCCTCAAATGCAAGAATGCATATGAGGCCAGAGAAGTGTCTAAAATGGGTCCTCAAAGCCAGAAATGACAGCTGAGTTTTGGGAAGTTGATACAGAGTCAAAATCAGAGTTGGGAAATAAAAATAAAAAATTGGCAAGATTCAGCAATGGTCTGTACCCACCTCAATGCTCAGATAACAGCATTATGTACTAAGAGTGTGTTGAACCAATACAAGGTCAAAATGGCAGAGAACGCATCCCCACTTGTAGCCCTAATGAATTTCATCAGAGGGACACCTGGAAGCCAAAGTCCTCGTAGGTCTGGCACGAGAAAGCTAACTTAGGTATCTCTGGGTAGGCTGGTGCAATGTTTACCTAACAGAGGTGCTTGGTGCAACAGGCAGCCAACCAACCCAATAAGATCCTCTAGTCAGGAAAGAGAAACCTCAAAATGAACAGCAAAGGTGGATGGCTAAGTGGGGATCACTGTCTCATGTGAGCTGTCTCTGGGAAAACCCTCTCTGCACTGCCTTGCTTTGGAATAACTCATCTACCTGTCCATCCAACTAATAAAAATGAAAGCTAGGCACCTACACAATGCTTGCCCTGTGGCAGCCCTGGTAGCAGATGCTGTAATCATGCTAACTCATGTCCGTTATCCTAGTTGACAGATGAGAAAACGCAGCAGAGTGGTTCAGAGACTTGCCCAGGCTCACACAGACAGTGAGAATCAGAATTAAAATTTGAACCCTGGTTAGCTCCAGAATAGTGACCTCACACTATCCTGACCTTCATGAAGACAGCTGAGCCAGAAACCATTGGTCCTGGCAAGTGATCACTATGCTAAACACATAAGCCTCCATCACCAAAGCTTCCTGCCTCCTTCTCTTCCTGGTAGTGGTCCTCCAGCATGGCTGATCTCTGGTTGCCCACTTCATTCCCCCCGTTACTGAATGGCCCTTTCATGTTACAAAGCCAGGGTTGTTCATTCCTTCTTCATCTTTGCACCTCTCATTCATTCAGCAAGAAAATATTTATCCATTCCTTCATTCATATACTCATTTAATAAATATCTATTGAGTTCTTGCTACAAGCTACTGTCTGTGCTGAATGCTAGGTGGAGGGACACAGTGATGGATAGGAGAGCTTAGCTCATGAGGCTCATCATCTGCTGGGGAAGACAGACAAAGGAGATAAGTGAGCAACAAATATCCATCTGGATGGATAAACAAAGTTATGGTACATAAACAGAATGGAATATTATTCAACCATAAAAAGGAATGAAGCACAGATCCATGCCACAACATGGGCGAACCTTAAACACATTACTCTAAGTTAAAGAAGCCAGACACAAAATTGTATGACTCTATTTATATGAAATATCCAGAATAGGCAAATCCACAGACTGAAAGGAAATTCGAGGTTATCGGGGGCTGAGGAGTGGGTGGATGGAGAGGCTGCTAATGGGGACAGAGTTTTATTGGAAAGTGATGAAAATGTTTCAGGACTCCATAGAGATTGTGGTCACACATATTGTGAATGTACTAAATGGCTCTGGATTATGTATTTCGGAAATCATTCCTTTTACCTATGAGAATTTCATCTCAAAAAAAAAACACAGATAAAATGGACACAGCATATGAATGGTGCTATATATTCTTTCATCCCATGTATCATGAGCTATTCTAGGCACTTAAAACACAAAACTAGCAAGGTTCTTGCTTTCAAGGCTCCTAGATTCATCTAGGGCAGGTGGGGAGAGATTTAAAATTAAAAAGTAAACAAATACATAAGATGATGTCAGATAGTGGTGAATACTTTGAAGATATTAAATAAAATATAGTTTAACAGCAATGTCTGAGTAGTCAGTGAACATTTGAGAGGTAAGACCTCTTTAAAGGATGCTGTGTTGGTCTGTTTTCTGTTGCTATAACAAAATACCTGAGGTAGGTATTTTTAAGAAAAGAAGCTTATTTAACATATAGTTTTAGAGGCTTAAGTCCAAGATAAGGTGGCCCCATCTGTTCAGCCTCTGGTGAAGGCCTCCTTGGCTGTATCACAACATGGCCAGAAAGGAAGAGCTGCATTCAGGAGAGTTCACATGGCGAGAATGATTCAATAGAACAACTCACTCTCTTGATAACTAATTAGAGTTCCATGAGACCTAGATTAATTCTTCCAAGGCCAATGCCTCCAGTGATCTAATCACATTTCACTAGAACCCATCCCTTAACTAACACTTCCACACTGGAAACCAAGCTTCTAGCCCATGAATCTTGGGAGGGTAAACCATATCCAATATCCAATATCAAAAACCCAGACAGACAAAAATTCTAAGGACAAATGATGTAGTCAATATAGTAACAGCAAGTGCAAAGGCCCTGGGACAGGAACTGACTTATGAGAGGAACACAAAGGCAGCCAGAGAAGCCAGATCATGCTTTGCCTTGTAAGTACAGAGTTTTTAGATTTTATTCTAAGTACTATAGGATTCACTGAAGGGTTTTAAGTAACAAAACAATGTGGTTTAGTTTTAAACATCAGTGCATCCTGTGGTGTGGAGAATGGATGTGAGGAAGGCGAGCAGAGGAGGGCAGGAAAGGGACCAGGTGAGGAGGGATGACAATAATGGAAGGGAGCGTGAGAATGTTGATGGTAACCATAGAGAACACAAAGATCTGCTGGGGAGTGAATTTTGAAGGTAGGGCAGGCAAAACTTGCTGGATTGGATGTGAGTGTTTAAAAAATTAAGGGAGACGCCTAAGTTTTTAACATGAGCAGCTGGAGTGGATGGTGGACCAAAAATCAAGTCAAGGAACACCAGCAGAGGGAAAGATGCAGGAGATTCAGTGGAAGCTTGTTTCTGGACCTGCAAAGTTGGAGGTGCCTACGAAACGCTCAAGCCACTGCCAGAATAAAATAAATAAGGAGATGTGATGGAGAATTACAGGGGTGGGAAGTGGCCTCCGGGTTTTTTCCTGACCTGCTTCCTATTAGGGAGGAACGCTACAGGATGACCCTTGGTGGGACACAAGGTCTCCCAACAAAGAAACAGGAAGTTCCTCTGTGACTCATTTTCCCAGCTTCCCTTGCAGCTAGACAATGGCCATGTGACACAATGTCAGCCAATTAGTGAACCGCCTTGGACCCTGGACTCTAAACAGGCAAGAAGTATGTACCATAGAGAACTGGCTCAGTTGGTGGCTGCAGGAGCAACAGCAGCATCCCCAGGGACAGCAGATACCACTGAGGGCTCACCAGTGGTAGCCACAGCATTTCCAAGAGCCACTGTATGTTGGTGGTGTTGTTGTTGGCTGTGATCTGACTGTAAGTCCATCTTTTCTGTTCCTGTCGCTTGCACTAAAAATCCTGAGTGATGGGAAAAGTGAGGCTTCCTCACTGTGGTAAGGAAAGACCACTTTAAGATGTGATATTTAAGCTGGCTTTGGAAGATTGTAAAGGAGCCAGCCACGGGAAGGACATGGAAAGGAGTATTCCCTGCAGAGGGAACAGCAAGTTCTAAGCTTTCAAATGGGAATGAGCTTAGGACATCCTAGGAGCTGTAAAAAGAGCCAAGTTGCTGGTGAGTGTTTATTCCAAAGTATTTTATTCTTTTTGATGCTATTATAAATGGAATTTTCTTAATCTCAAGTGTATAAAAATCGGCATGTGTATACCAATCTTATGTCCTTCAACTTTGCTGAACTTATTGGTACCAATAGTTTTTCAGTGGATTCCTTATGATTTTGTTCATGCAATATCATGTCAACTGCAAATAGGAATAGTTTTACTTCTTTCCAAAACTAAAAAAAGCAGACGGAGAAGGAAGAGAAGAAGATTGGTTTTCTCAAGAATTCGGAATTTCAAGGCACCTCTGCTGACTCCAAAGCGAACCTTACCTCACTGCCCACTGCCTTTCCCCTCCCCCACTACTGGAACTCCATTGGCGCTGTTGTCCCCGTCGCCATGGTGATGGGCAGTCTCAATTCACTCACTCTACAAGCCTGAAAAGAGTTGTGTGGTTAGGGCGGGGCAGGAGAAGGTGGTCCCTGCGCCTCTAACGTAGAGATCCCAGGTTAGGCCCAGGCATAAACAGGGACCATGCCGGTGTTTCTACCCCCAGCTGAGCCCAGCCAGGACACACGGGTTGGGGCCTCAGCATGGCGCGAGAAGGCACAGGCCGAGTCGCGGAAGGCGCACCTTCTGACCGACCGCTGCGGGCAAGAGGCAGTGACCATGTGGCAACCCAAGGACAGTGTGCGGGACCCGCACATGGCGCACCACCTCTGCCGCGCCGCCTACATGGAGCCTTGGCGCTTCCGCGTGGAGATGCTCAAAGGTGGCGGCACCGTGGAGAAGCCACCGCCAGGCGAGGGCGTGACGTTGTGGAAAGGCAAGATGAAGCCCCCGGCGTGGTTTGCTCGCCTGCCTTTGCCCTTGCACCGCGACGCGCACGCCCTGCAGACGGCCGAGGTGGTGCACGCGCACGCGCGCGGGGCGCGCATCACCGCCGCCCGCCTGGGCCGCGCGCAGCACCAAATCAACGCGCAGCTGCAGCTGCTTCAGCGCCAGCGCGAGGCTACAGACCTCAGGCTCAGCGAAGTGCGCAAAGGCCTGCTTATCAACAAGCAAAGCGTCAAGTTGAGGGGCTACCGACCAAAATCTGAAAAGGTGGGACCCTCCCCACCACCAAACCTAGTGGCAAAGGCTGAAGCTTTGGGTCCCAAGTATTCATCCTGAGAAAAACCTTTCCCCAAAAGAGAATATCTCCCATGCCCCAACTCTAGTGAGTAAAGGCACAAGATGAGGACACCCGCAGGGTGAAGTGCCTAAGCCCCCAAGTCACAGAGAGTGAGACCCACCCAAAGAGATCAGATTCTCAGCAACCTTCCCCCAAGAGAGGGAAACTATTCCAGTCCCCCAGCCAAGATGGCACCGTTGAATCAGACTCAATGAAAAAATTTTTCCAAAGAGTAAAATCCACAACCTCCAGCCCTGGCATAAAACCATCTACCCAGCCCCCATGCCCAGAGAGTGAGACCCTCAGTGCCCCAAACCCAGTGAAAAAACACCTCCAGCCCCAGCTGATCTGTTTCAACCCAGATGAAACTCCTCCCAAAATGTGAAATAAAACCCAAACTTCCAGCCTCAGAAAGTGAGAACCCTTTCCCAGGACTCTCTCAAGGGAACAGTCTCGCCTATAGACTGAGACTTCAGATTCCTACCCCTGCACCAAGAGTTAAGCCTCCTGCCAGGGAGAAATGCAAGACCCTTACGCACTAAAGGTGGGAAATATTCCAACCTCCCTGGGGAGAGATGAGACCTTGCTTGAGAGATGAGATTCCAGTTTCCAGCCTCCAGAGCTAAACAGTAAGACCCCAAAATGGCAATTCACCACTATCCATATGATGAGATCCCTCTAATACTAGCCAGGGTTAAGGGATGAGACCATCACTGAGGAAGTGGCCCCCATTATCAAAGAATAAGAACAACCCCCCTTCAAGTTGAGTCACCTCCATTCTAGCTCACTGGGCTCCTATTTATAAAAGGAAGAAGCTCCCAACCCCAAACTCCAGAAGGTAAAACCCCCCAAGTAAGAGCCCCCTGAAAGAATCAGGTCTTCTCAGATGGCAGGTTGGCCCCAACTCCATCCTCCAAGACTGGAGTTTATGAGGTTGGCACAGCTTTTCCTATCCCAGAAAGAAGAGACACCCTTCGGCCCTCTCCTGAGGGTGAAAGCAATTCTCGCCTTGTTGTCTAGATCCCCGACAAAGCAGACAGCATGCTTACATGGGAGAAAGAGGAACTGAGGGTCATGAAGAGGAAAATGGAGAAAGATATGGAAAAATCAGAGACTCTACTCAAGGTTAGGAAACCCAGGGCCAAGTTAGAGGGGCTGGAGAGGGATCACTAATGGACAAACTGCTCTTGGGGTTTGTAACAGACCTTGGGGACTGTAACAGCAGTGGATCCTTCAACCCACACTACCTGACACTCCTCACATTTCCACTTTGACTTTTTTCCTTGTTTTTTTTTCTGTTTTTGTTTTCTGGTTTGTTTGTTTTTCGGTTGTTTTAGTTTTTTGTTTATTTGTTTTGCAGTGCTAGGAATTGAACCCGCGGCCTCATGCATGCTGAGCAAGTTATGCTCCCCAGCCTCCACATTTCCACTTTGAAAAATGGAAAAACTGAGGTCCTGAGAGGTGGATTGGGCCTCAGAATAACAGTAGACACTCACTTCGTGCCAAACCCTGTGCAATTGTTGAATGAGCTCCTTAAAACTCTCCAGTGAAACAGAAACTATAATCCCCTCATCAAAGATAGTAAAATTGAGACTCAGAGAGAGATGACCTCCCCCAGAACACAGAGCCAGCCAGTGACTGGGCTGTGGTTCTGGATCAGGTGTCTTGAGTCTAGCTAGCTCTTCCACTCAGACACCTTCTCTCCCCATATCCTTTGCTCTTGGAAACAGGAATTTCTTTATGAAGACACTAATGGAGTCCACTAATGGGAATCCAGAGTTCAGGGAGGCTTTGGATCAGTAAGATTAGCTGGTTACCTATGTGTGTTTTAGATTCATCCATTTGACAAATATTAATCCAATGCCCTACTGTCACCGGTGCCGTGCTTGGCACTGGTGACAAGGCAGTGAACAGATCAGAGTTGACCTTGCCCTGGCAGGTTTCATATCCAAGGGTCATTCAAAGAAGAGACGGGCTGGCGGTGGGGGTTAAAGGTGGAGTGGACTTAGGGACTGGTGCGGTGCTGTCCGTGGTGCTGAACGTCAATTGAGCACACCCCCTACCACGATTATATTCTTTCAATAGTGATTCCTGAAAAATCCCTCCATGCAGTCAGAAACAGATGAGGGCAAAGACCATGAAGGTGGGCCCAGGAGGAAAATTTTCAAAATAGAGAAAGGAAAATAGGAAGGTAGGGAAAGACAGATGTAGATAGAAACACCCAACCCTGGAGAAGACATGGGCTGAATATTGCTGGAGAAAAATGCTCACTGCCAAGTAGACTTGTTTCAACCTAAAATTATGAACTCAAATCTCAAATTGGCACTCAGAACTTTCCCATGGCACTAGAAGGCTTGCCATCTCACTGTGCAAGTTATTTCATACCTCGTCTTCTTTCAGACCTCTCCAACACCCTGTTCCTTCCTTTTTTTTTTTTTTTTTTTTTTTTCCCCTGTTCCTTCCTTATTCCTTCAGTGCCTCCAAGGCATAGAAGCTGCCAGAAGGAATCTCTCTCATTGTTCCTGTCAATCCTTATGATCTTTCCTTTGTAACTGTGGGTTTCTCACCTTCAGATTCAACCAAAAGCAGGTAGAAAGTTGCATCTGTACTGAACATACACAGACTCTTGTCATTTTTCCCTAAACAATACCATATAACAATTATTGACATTGTTTTATACATTATAATTAACCTAGAGATCATTTAAAGTCTACAGGAGAATGTGCATAGGTTAAATACAAATACTACATCATTGTATAGAAGGGACTGGAGCATCAATCCCCTGCAGATACCAAGAGGCAAGTCTAATCCCATCTACCTCTGCACCCACCTTTTCCAATATCATCAATATTTCCTTCCCTGTTGGTTCATTCCCACCAGTGAACAAACAGGGAGTTATCCTTTGAAGGGTGCAAATGTTTGGGATGATGAAAAAGTTCTGGAAATGGACAGTGGTGACATTTGCACAACATTGTGTACAGACTTAATGCCACTGAACTGTCCACATGAGTTCATTAAAATGGCAAGTTTTATGTTGCAGCTACTTTACTTAAAAACCCACCTCTCTTGATCCCATGTGCCCTCTGGATAATTCCCCATTCCTCTGATCCTCTTGCTAGACAATCTGCTCTGCACATGCTGACTCTTTGCTTCTTTTAGGCAGGAACCAGATCCGGCCAGAGCATCTCCCTTCACTGACCACTGCATCCCCACATGCTGGCACATTGTCTACCACACATTAGGGGCCTGATGAACATTTGAACTAATGAATGAAAGACGTTTTAGATCCATTTTATTACTCAAATAGATGAATACCAAAGAGATCACACTTTGAAAGAAGCTGGACATACAGAACAGTCACTGTGTGCACTGGGGTGGTAGCTCAGTGGTAGCAACTGCCTTGCATGCATGAGGCACTGGATTCAATCATCAGCACCACATAAGTAAACAAAATAAAGGTACTGTGTTCATCTACAACTAAAAAAAATGTTTTAGAAAAGAATAGTCATGGTGAGGTTCCATGAATCATACCTGTGTGATATGAAACATGTATAATGAAGCTCTAGATTCAGTAAGCTTTTCACTAAAGCACAGATGGTAAATACTTGTGCACTCTACATTCTCTGTCATAACCACTTAACACAGCCACCATGGGAAGAACATGGCCAAATCCCTTGAACACATGAATGGGCATGTGAGCACGTCCTGATAGAATTTTATTTACAAAAGCAGGCCACCAGACAATAAGCTGTGGTTTACCAACCCCTTGAAGAAAAGGAAAACCTAAGGTAGCTTAGTATACCTAGAGAGGCAAAGGGCAGCAGAAAAGGGTATAGGGTTGTAGAAAGATTGTATACAGCATCTGGATGGGAGGAGGTGTTTTATGGCTGTATACATAAGCAAAAAGACTTCTGTTTTGATGAAGTCAGCCATCAAAATAATAATGAATGGGTCTTGCAAAACCTGGTGCAGTCATTTAATCAACTACTTAAAATTCTCCTGTGGAGCTGGGAATGTAGCTTAGTGGTAGAGCACTTGCCTAGCACGCACAAGGCCCTGGGTTGGATCACTGCAAAAGAAAAGAAAAATCAAGTTGTTCACATTAAATTTACATATATATTTGCTAATTATGCTTCAATGAAGCTAGGGTAAAATACTTAAATCTGTGATTTTAAGTGTTCTCACTACAAAAAATAAGTATGTAAGGTGATGGAAAGGTTAATTAGTTTGATTCATATATGTATAGCTATAGACATATATATGTATACGTATATATATATATAATATATATAATTATATCCCACAATTATATACAGTCATTATTGGTCAATTAAAATGAAAATTTAAGTGAAAAATAAAGTGAACCCTGAAGGATGGTGTGATGTGAACCAAAGAGAAAAAAATATTTTTTCATGAAATATAGACACGTCATTTTTTCAGAGATTCCATAAAGGAAATATTTCTCTGGAACTTTGAGGAAATAAATTCAGTCAAAAAATATTTCCATAAATGCAATGGACAACAATGCCCTAGGTTCATGTATGACTGCACATATGGTGTAACTCTATTGTGTACAACCAGAGAAATGAAAAGTTGTGCTCCATTTGTGTACAATGAATCAAAATGAATTCTTACTCTCATGTAAACCTAATTAGAATAAAAAATATATTTAAAAAATATTTCCATAAATAAAAGCCTTTATAAGAATTTTATTTTATGTGAAAAAAAAAAGAGTTGGGGGAAAGGCTGGGGGTGTGGCCTGGTGGTAGAGCACGTGCTTAGCATGTGTAAGGCCCTGGGTTAAATTGCCAGCATCAAAAAACAAAAACAAAAAAAGAATTGGAAAGGATTAGTTTAGAGACAGAAAAACGCTTTGCAGCCTGTAGGTCTGGCGCCTCCCCAGCAGAGAAATCACTTTGGGCCACCTATCTCAACCTCCCAGCTCACACTCTGCTTTCTCCTTCCCTGACCCCAGGCTCTGGCCTCCTGCCGCGATGCTCTGGGCTTCTACTGTAAGGAAAGGCTCCAGGCTGTGGAACTCATGAACCAGCCACTGGACAAAGTTCTGGAGCAGGCTGGCCGCCACTCGTGGGTGGACCTTTCCCGCGCCCCCACCCCGCGCACTCAGGGCCTGAAAACGCCTCCTCTTGACCCTGTGGGCACCTTTACCCCAGGTAGGCCCCACAGAAAGGAGTCCACAACAGTGGGTGCCATGGTGCCTTTTGACTACTGAGGCACCTTTTCACCCACTTAGCTGCCCCTTCCCTGGGGAATAACAAACCAGTCTCTTGCTCAACGGGCATTCTGGCTTAGCTTCTTCCTCTGGACACCCTCCCCACCCTCAGTTAGTCTGTTTCTAACGAAACCAACCCAAGACACCACTCAGGATCCCCACTAAAAGCCCCTCCCCTAGACTTTCTTTCAGTCCTTCAGTAAGGACCCCTTCCCCATGGCCCTCTACCACCTGAGAATAGTAGAGAGATGCAAAAAGCTAGTATCTGGGAAAGGAGGGCTCAGCGCCCAACAACGCTTGTCCGGTGCGTTGGCAGAGTGCGCCTCGGTGCTATATGAAGCCAAGCGGTTGCTGATGGAGTCCAAGGACATCCTGACAGAAATGTCAAAAAATGAGACGGACATCCAGAAGCAACAACTGCAAATAAGCGACCGTGTGTGCGCCTCCCTGGCGCAGAAGATGCGCGAAACGTTGGAACTGAAGGTGCACGCTGCCAGCGCAGCTGCGGTCTAGGGTGGGAGAGTTCCACAGCGGGAGGAGGTGGAACCCGGAGCAAGCTTGATTCCGCTTCGATTCCCCACCCCCAGGAAAGAATAAATATGACGTTAGGACTAATGAGGGGAACTATCCACCGGTGCACGAAATTCAACCAAGAGATGTACGTCACCCGCGGACTCATCAAGGTAAGGTTTAGGGGAAACGTCTACCGGGATGGGGACCGAGTAGGGTGCCCGGATACAGTGAGACTTGGTGTTCTGCACAACTAATTCCTCCAGGGTCCTCTGTCAAAAAGTCATCTGGCAACTCGAGAGAAACTGAACAGACCTCTGGTTCTGATGCACCAGAAACACGTGGGCACCCAACTCCCGGAGGCCACACGCCTTGCCCAGGTACGCAGCATCCGCGTCCCCTTTTTGCTCCGCCTCACCCCGGCTAGGCGTGGCCCTACCCTGGTAAGACTGCTTCTTCAAGCACACCTGACCAGGTAAGACTCCTCGCCCAGGTCAGCCGGTCCTTCAACCTCTGTCCATGGGGGGAGGGGGGGCGGGGGTTCCTTCAGTACCTACAGTCCTTTCAACCCCTGTTCACCCATCCCCAGTCTTCCAAGATAAGTCCCCTCGCCCAGCCAGGCCCTGTACAGGCTCCTTCCCGCATGCCTTGCCCAGGTGCATTCCGATCCGAGGTCTGTCCCTTCCCTCACTCTCCAGGTGCATTTGCTTTCTCAGTTCAACCCGTCGCGGGTTCTTTTTCAGGGACACCCAGCCCAGTTCTCCCCCACCCCTGAGACTAAATGCCCCTTCTGAAGTACAAACCCCTCTCAGCTATGCTTCTTCCCAGACTGCGCCTTTCCACATGCACACCTTGCCAAGTGTGACCCCCCAATCTGAGGCCCGCCTCTCTTCAGTTGCACTTGGTACACACGCACACCTGGAGCAGGTGTGTCAGCCCACCCCAGGTAGCGCGGCACTCTCAGCTCCCCCGGCAGTCTCCCAGCACGGCCCCGCCCCCTCTTCAGGGCACTGACAAGCTGCAGCGACACATCACGCTTGTGGAGAAAAACCTAAATGAGCTGCTCACCACGCGCGATAACCTCGCCTGGAGCCTCAATTGCAAGAAGATCGGGCATGATGTGGACTACAACGTGGTGCGCCTGCGTCTTCGTCAGAGACATCCACACGTGTACTACGAGCAGGCACAACGCCTGGTCAATGACTGGGACCCGCGCACTCCGCCGCGTAGCGAGTCCAGCGCCACCCGCAAGTGACTTACAGGCCCCCAGCCCCAGCTAGCTTGACTGTGTGGGCTGGGCCCTCGGGAGAGGAGGCTCCCAGCACTCCCTCCCCTCTGATTCACTTTTCCTTCAAGCGCCTTATAGCAGAATTATAATTAAATATACCAATTGTCATTTATTAGGTACCTACTGTGTGTCAATTACTCACTATACAACACATAATAGACAGTGCATCCTGGTAGTTAACAGATTCAGTTGCCAGATTGTACTTATTCAAGTCCTGGCTCCCCAGTTTTAAGCTGCCTGGCCTTGGGCAAGTTACTGTTCCTTTGTAATCTCTCCCCAACCTGTAAAATGGGGAATATTACAGCGACCCCTTTGCTTATGGTAAGGAGAAATGAGTTCATGTGTGTAAGACCTGTAGCATGGGTTCTGCATATACATATGGTGAGTGGAGTTATTAGCAGCTCCATCTTACAGTTGGGGGAATGGAGGCACCGAAGAAGTTAAACATCTTGCCCAAGGTCACACAGTAAGTAGTAAAGGTGGGATTCTCCACTCTGACTGGAGAGCCTGCACTCTAAGCAGAATTCCCCTGAGCTCTGGTCTATACTCACTTCACAAAGTGATGGACCTTGAACCAAGTGCTGAGATTGTAGTTGATTTTTTAGTTGAAGCCCCAGGGTGGCCTTCTGCAGGAAGCCTGCCCTGATTGCACGCTTGCATCCAGTCATAATTCAGTTCCTCCTGTGTGTTCCCATAGCCTCTTGGACACCATCACAGTTCTCTTCATTTTAAGCTATGGTTATTATCTGCTGTCCCCCAAAAGATCCCAAGGTATTGTATACATAGCAAAGGAGGTGTTCCTTATGGCCACAAATACAGCCAGCCCTCCTTATCTGTGTGTGTTCTGCATCTGTAGATTTAACCAACCTTGAATCAAAAACATTCAGAAAAAAATGTCTGAACTAAACATGTACAGACTTTCTTCTTTTCCCTGAAATAATATCATTATGATGATTTTAAAGCATTTACATTGTAGTGTGTATTCTAAGTCATCTAGGTGATAGAAAGCTATGGAAGAGTTGTACCTACAGTCCTTTCAACCCGTCATGTGCCAACACCACACTGTGTTGTATAAGGTATTTGGGCATCTGCGGATTTTGGTGTCCATAGGGGTCCTGAAACCAATCCCCACAGATACCCAGGGACAACTAGTATTTCCTAAGGAACTGTTCTATGCCGGAGTCTCAAGAACTAAGCCAGGGACTGGGAATATAGCTTAGTTGGTAGAGTACTTGCCTCACATGCACATGGCCCTGGGTTCAATCCCCAGCACCACAAAAAAAAAAAAAAAAAGCCAGATGTGTCCCTCCCTTGGGGAGCTGGCAGTGCCCAGGGGAGAATGGCCCCCACGAATATTGGTGTCTTTTTAGCAAAGCCAGCCAGTTACATTTCACAGCACATTTCAGAGAAGGAAATGACAGTTCAGAAAGGTAAAGTCAATTTGCCCGGGGTTAAAAGTCAACGAGGGGTAAAGCAAACTTAAAACTCTGTAACCAGAGTCCTAGGCCAGACACCTGACTCCTGGATTCCCAATGAACCAGGTCTGGCCATTTTCCTAAACACCAAACAGAAAGGTAATGGTGAAAAGCAGGAAAAGAACTTTAATCAATAAAGCCATGTTAGGGAGGCAAAGGGTGATCTAGCATCTGAGCATCTGAGCCCCATCTTCTGGGTGCTGGTGGAGCTCTTGGTTCAAACAGAGGAAGAATTGGGGCTGGAGGTGAGAGGTCTGGCCTTGGTCAAACCATGGTCATGTTGATCTTTAGTTCAGCTCTTGTTCTGTAAAGAAGCTCCAGAGAAGTTCCATGGCTTGAGGAGGGCAATTCCCACTTGTTACTCCAGACATTTATCCATCACCTGTGATCATGAGATTGACTGCTCCATTGAGGACAATGTCACTGTGGGGTAATGTGCCTGCTTCTCACTGTTCCTAGAAGGTGTCAGACAATGGCTGAAGACTTCTGGGCACCACCCAGGAATCTGTTGCTACAAAAGCTGACAGGCAAATATCCCTACAAATCTTGTCTCAGTCTTGAAGAGAGACGACATAGGTTAGATAAATTCAGGGCTACCAAACCTTGTATTACAAGTTTTTAGATGAGCACTCCTTAAAGGATTAATATGCCTACGTGCAGAGCCAGGCAGTGCCACAAAGTTTAAGGTAATAAAGGAGACATATAAAATGAAGGCACAGGAGCCAAGCTTTATCCTTTTAGCTACCCACAGGGCAACTGAAGGCCTAAGGAAAGTTACTACTTTTAGCAAAAGGAGCCTCTCGAGGTCTCTGTTACAACCCCACGCCTTTCCCCTGTTCCCCACCGCAAGCCTGGACCAGGATCATTGGGCCTCACAACCACATGGAGACAGGGGATTATGCCATTGGACAAAGAAATTCACAGCAAAGAGAGTAAGTCTGGGTTCAAACCCACTATCTCTGACTCAGAACCACTGAGTACCACAGCCAACTCCCTCATCTCAAGAGGGACCCCACAGCCTGAGAGTTATGGGGGCTCCCTGGGCACACCCTTGCACACCAGCCTCTCTACTTCAGATACTTCCTCCCTATACCAATCTGAATGGCAACCAGAAGTAGATGGCACACTTGATTTGAAGAAATTTAATGAAGAAATGACAGTTGATCCTCACCAGTCACAGACTCCATCTTTGGACCAATCACAGACTCCCTAAAATATTTTTATAACTTCAAAATCAGTACTCATGGTGCTTTTATGGTTATGCACAGAGCCGTGAGAAAGTTTATCCACATGACATGCACATCCCCCTAGCTAGGGTCAAACCAGGTGATGCCCTACCTGCTTATTTCAGCCTCTTACTTGAATCATGTGTCCTTGCTGAAGTGTGTTTTGCTTTTTTATGCTTTTATAGATAATACTGTTTAAAATGCCCCTGGGGTACTGCTGTCTAATGTCCCTAAATGCAACAGAGAATGGGGTGCCTTAGGAGACAAAACATATGCATGATGGTTAAGATTCATTCAAGCATGAGAACAGGGCTCCTGGCTGTGAGCTCACTGTAAATGCATCAAAAATATATGTTAAATAAGTTGCCTTAAGCAGAAACACATAAAACAAGGTTATGTATTAATCAGTTGACAAAAATGCTGTGACCAGAGGCTCAAAGGAGAATGACCCAGTATCTGTCCAGGAGCCATGGTTCCATATTTGCTCATTGAGCATTCACAGGGACTTTACAGAACTTAGCCACCGTGAATAATAAGAATTGACTGAATTTGCAAAGATGTGAGTAGCATGTAGGGAAACTTTAAGGGATAACTCAGTACCAAGGTGCTAGTAATTGTGGGGAGGCTTTGCTACGGGTAGGTCTGAAGGGACCAAGGAAAGGAGTTTGTAGGAAAAGCAACCAGCCAATTCTGCAGTGCTGTAGTGTGGACGCTGAAGAATAAGTGCCCCTACTCACTCCCTCCTTTGGCTGGTGTCCCTGTGGGTCAAACCACCCTATGACTTTTGAGTCTGTTGCAGTTCCTATCTGGGGCAGGGATCGTCCTTTTGCATGCACGTTTCCCTTTCTGATTCCCAGAAACCTTGCATGGGATGCAAATGCTGTTTTTGCAAGCAATGCCTTGCCCTGTAGGTTGAAACCTTCCGTGCTTGTCCTTGCTGACACAGCCCCAGCTCACCACAGCTCAAGCTTATGTAGTGTTCCCATTTGCATTTGCACAATCCCCTCCATTACCTCAGAGCTGAGATTTCAGCTGCTCCTCTAGGCACGAGCTCCAGGCTCTCAGGAACAGTGACACCATAAGATGGGTGTCATCCATACATGAGAGATAAGGAAATTTTCTCAGAACAGTGGCAAGATTTGTGTATGCTACCCAGCAAGGATGGGGCTAAATCTGAAGTTTAAAGACTGTGCATGGTTAATAGCATAGGCAACAAAAGTAAAAACTGACAAATGGGATCATAACAAACTAAAAAACTTCTGCACAGCAAAAGAAAAAAATCAACAGAGTAAAGAGAGAGCCTACAGAATGGGAGAAAATATCTGTCAACTACTTATATGACAGATGGTTAATACCTAGAATATAAGGAACCCAAAAAACTTAATAATGAAAATAAGTGATCCAATTAAAAATGGGCAACTACTCAAAATAGACTCTTCTCAAAAGAAGACATACAAATGCCTGAAAAATACATGAAAAATGCTCAATATCATTAGCCATCATGGAGATGCAAATCAAAACTATGAGATACCATCTCACCCCAGCTAGAATGACAATTATCAAGAAAACAAAAAATAACAAATGCTGATGAGGATGTGGACGAAAAGGAACTCAGATAGTTTTGGTGGAAATGCAAATAAGTATAGCCACCGATGGAGAACAGTATGGAGGACCATCAAAAACCAAATATAGGTCTAGTGTACCATCTAGCTATCCCACGCTAGGAATATATCCAAAGGAATTGAAGCCAGCATATCAAAGAGATGGCTGCATAGCCACATTTACTGCAGCACTATTCACAACAGTGAAAATACTGAATCACCCAGGTGTCTGTCAACAGATGAATAAAGAGAATGTGCACATGTGCACAATAAAATATTATTCAACCATAAAGAATGAAATCCTGTCATTTGTAACAACATGGGTGGAAATGGAATTATTATGTTAAGTGAAATAACCCAGACACAGAAAGACAAGTACCATGCATTCTCACTCATACATGGTAGCTGAAAACAGAGTCAACCTAAAAGTAGAGATTGAGAGGGATGGGGGCAGGAGGTGGGAAAAGGTGGTTGGATTTTTGGACTTTATCAATGCACACTCCATGCCTGTGAGTCCCAGTAATATATGCAATTAATACATGTTAATAAAAAATACAATTAAAAAGATAGTTGGTCATGTTTCCTGCCCCCAAAGACAGTCCAGGTACCCTCTGCATGGGAACACCTAGAGTGCTTGACCATGATCCAGACCTGCACTCTAAACCTACAGAATCTAAATCTCAGAGGGCTGAGCCTAGGGATCTTCATTTCCCTAAGAGCACCCAATAGACACTAATGTTTGAAGTGCATCCATTCTCTGCTGCCAGATCCTCAGGGATCTGTGCATCAGGCACACAACACACAAATTAAAGTTGCTACGTTGCCCAGGCTGGCTTTGAACCTCAGGAGCCTCAGCCTCCTGAGCCACTGGGATTACACTTGTACATCACAGTGCTCAGCTCATTCTAATTTTTTTAAAAGAATAAAAATATAAATATAATAATAATAAATATGGTGAATACATCTTATACTGCATACTACATTATATATTCCATTGTATAAATTATGTAATATTATGAATGTTAAAATTATCAAAATTTAAAATCCAGCCCAGATTATTATATTCATCTTTATACTGATGCAGTATTTTCAGTTTTTCATATTCTAATCAGATCTACATAACAAAATTTACCATCTTAGTCATTTCTAAGTGTATGATTCAGCAGCTTTAAGTATATTCACATTGTTGGACAATATCACCACCACCCATCTCCAGAACTCTTTTCATCTTACAAAATGGAAACTGTATACCCATTGAATAATAACCTCGCATTCCCTCCTTCCCCTGCCTCCGGTGACTTTCATTCTACTTTGTGTCTGTATGATTTTATCTACTCTAGAGGCTTTGTGTAGGCTATGTCACTGCCACTTTGAATTTTTAAAAAAATTTTTATAGGGGAAGAGGCCCACAAAAGTAAAAATACCTCAGGCCCATGAAACCCAAATCTGGCCTGCAACTTTCTCCTTAGATAGTGGGCACATCCATCTCCCAATCCATCTCACTCATTTAGTCACTTTACCAACATCATTTAATAGCATGGGCTAAGGCCACACACCATGTTATGCATAAAGAAAAGGCTTTCTTTGCACACATTTTTAGTCCATTTGTCAATACTATAACTAAGTACCTGAAGCTGGGAAACTTTATAAAGAAAAGAGGTTTTTTTTAATTTTTTTTTTTTAGTTGTAGATGGACATAACATCCCTATTCATTTATTTATTTTTATGTGGTGCTGAGGATTGAACCCAGTGCCTCACATGTGGGAGGCAAGTGCTCTACCACTGAGCCCCAGCCCCAGCCCAAGAAAAGAGTTTTCTTTATCTCACAGTTCTGGAGGTTCACGGGTATAGCATCTGCACCAGCTTGACTCTGGTAAGGATCTCATGGCACATGGCCCCTGAAGAGACAAGAGATTACATCACAAGGTGGGAAGCCAGAGAGGGATTCAGGTGTTGAGCTCATTCTTATAACAACTCTTACTAGAACTATCTCAGGATCCCATGAGAACTACCTAATTCCTTCCAAGAGCATGCCCCCTGCAGCGATCTAAGGATTTCTACTAGGTCTACCTCTTAAATGTCTCATTACTTCTTAGCATAACAGCACTGGGAACCAAGCTTCCAACACACGAACTCCTGGGGGACAAACTACATCCAGACTATACCAATCCAACTATACCATCCAGAGTATAGCAATTTTAAATCCATCTGTTTCCCTCCATTTCCTGCCCTACCCTACACTCACTGTTTGGTCCAAGCCATCATCAGCTCTTGCCTGGATGATCCTAACAACCCCCCTGCCTGGTCCTTCAGCTGCCATCTCTGTCCATAATGCAGAGCACATCTTAGTCAGGGCAGGTATTCTACTCTACAGGGCAGACCAGTCGCCACCTCCACCGCCAGCAGTGTCACTCCTAGAACACACATCTACTGTGGCCCATGAGGCCACATAAACGACCTCACACCTATTCCCTCTCCCAATCTCAGACAATCTCTCTCCACCCAACACTTTGAGTTGCAGCCATTTTCACTTCCGAATAAGTTTCCTGTTATTGCTGTAACAAACTACCACAAGCATAGTGGCTTAAAACAACACAATTTGATACTTTAGGACAGTTCTGGAGGGCAGAAGTCCAAAATGGGTTTCCTGGCCTGAAATGAAAGTGTCCACAGGGACCTGGTCCCTCTGGAGGTTCCCAGGAAAATCCATTTCCTGGCCATTTCCGGCTTCGAGAGGTCACCTGCATTCTTTGGATGATCGCCTCTTCCATCTTCAAAGTCAGCAGCAGTATCTTTAAGCCTCTCCCTGACTCGGGCTCTTTGCCTGCATCAATTCTCTTCCAATTCTGGCCATCTTGCTGCCTCTCACAAGGAGCCCTATGAAGATATTGGGCCCTCCTACATAATCCAGTACAACCTCCCCATGTCAGGATCCTTAACTTAGTCACATTTGCAAAGTCCCTTTGGCCACAGAAGCTAACACTCACAGGACATCCAGTGACTGTAGGGTCCCTGAAAGTACAGCCTTCATTTGGGGTGCTTTAAGCAGACCCCAAAATAAGAATCCAAGTGTAAGAAGTTTGCCTGGAAGGCAGTCCCAGGAGTCTCCAGTTCAGGAGCAGAGCAGCACTTCAAAGAAGAGAGGTGGTCAGTAAGGGATGTTAGATAAGTTACCACTGTGGTGCTGAGGCTCATTCCTCCTAGGGACCTCTAGAGGTAGTGTAAACAATGTGTCTGGGTTATTCTAACAAGAGACTGAGGAAGCCAGGACATATATTCCCCAACTCCAATCAGCCAGTGAATGCCACTGTCAGGGGGAATGGCATAAGCCTCATATTTTTGATCTGCCCTTTGCATGGGCCAAGCCAGCTTTGGAGTTTCTGGAATTAGCAGTTGGGAAAGCCAGTGTACAATTTTAACTTAGGATCTCTAAGATGGAGAATATTCTTTCAATGATTAGGAGAGACACAAGCTGGAAATGAAGATTTTATTACTTATAGGTTGTGGGGGTACATGGCACATCTGGATGCCTCATCCACAGAGGTCAGTACAACAGAGGGAGACAGAGGGACTGGTGGGCCACTGCCATTACTGGGTCCAGGATGCTATCCAAACAGGTTTTCTGCAGGGAGTTTTAGCGGGTGATGCAAAAGCAAGCAGGTACAAGTTCCAGGAGGTCATGCTGTGACCAGCTATTAGGTAGGGACAGGGTCAGCAGGAGGTGGCAAAGGAAGATGTCTGGGAGGAAATAGCCACATGGATGACCTGGAAGAAAATCGAGAACTGGAAACTGTCGAGGATAACAGCCCTTCTTCTAAGAGGAGAGTTAAACTCCTATTCTAAATGAATGCTGAGGCAACTTAGAATTATAGGAAATCACTCCATCGTGGAAATGGTGCCAAGGAGATATGGATGAGGCGCCAAAGACATCTGCAACAGGGAGAAACCGAGTCTGGCATGGATCCCTCTGTATTCTCAGTATCTGACACAGGGCAGGCTTTGGATAAATATTTATTAAATACATAAATTATAAAGTTAACCTCAAGTTTGCAGCGTGTTTCTGGGTATGTTGCATTAATTAATTTTACATTTGAGAATTGGAAAATTCCTGTGTAAGGAACCATCTGACTCACCACAACTGTGCTGGCTTCCTTATCATCCTTCCGTAAAATAAGAGACTGGCATAGCTGTGAAGCAATACAGCATCAGCAGGACAGAGATACAGACATGAGCTTGAGTCTTTCTAGCTATATCGCCTTAGACAAGTAAAATCTTACTTAAGCTCTCTGGTTAAGCCTTCATTTTCTCACCTGCAAAACTGAGGTTAATTAAAGTGCCTCTCCCAGCAGGTTTCTATGAGGATCCACTGAGGGAATATTGAATGTCACCTACCCCAGTGTTTGGCATGTAAGAAGGTGTCCATAAATGAAAAAAAAAAACTATGCTTTTTTTGTTTATTGAGGTAAAATTCACATAACATAAAATTAGCCATTTTGAGGTTAGTGGCATTTAGTTCATTCACAGTGTTGTACAATCATCATCTCTATCTAATTTCAAAACATTTATATCACTTTAAAAAGAGAGCCTGTCCCATTAGATGGGTACATGTCTAACCATGGAAGGGATACATTCTCTGATGCAGAAGCAATCAGGTGCAAAGAGGTTGTGCTGGGGAGTCTCACATAGGGTTAAAACTGTGGTTCCCAGCCAGAGATGATTCTGTCCCCCAGGAATGCTTGGCAATGCCTGGATACATTTTTGACTGCACAATGAGGGGGTGGAAGATGCTGCTGGCATCTAGTGGGTAGAGGCCACGGATAGTGCTAAGTGTCCCACAGAACACAAGACAGGCCCCCCGCTATGACAAAGAAGTACTCCACTGTGTCAAAATTAAATGCTTCTCAGGGTCAACACTGAAGTTGAAAATTCTTTTCTTATTATTAACACAGACTGGTTATATACTGGTATTTGCTGTGATTTTCCATACAAGCAGACAGTGTGCACTGACCACATCCATCCACACTTCTTCCACCCTCACCCCCGCCCCCCTGGCACTCTTGCCACCTGATTAGTCACTAAGAGTCAAAAATGCTTGAGTAAAGACTGGAAAGAGACACAGAAACACATTGGAACTGGTTAATTCAGTGCATCCTTCTTTGCATTTAGAGTGGAGTTCCAGGGTCCTATCACTGAATATTTAATGCACCTCAAACTCTAGGATCTCTACACTCATGGCCATATGGTCAGTAAACCAAATAGTAAACTATCTGCCCCCAGACACACTAAATAGTGTTGAGATCCAAACAGGAGAGCAGTTATTTAAAACACTTCCTGCTGGGTGTGGTAACACACCTCTGTAATCCCAGTGACTAGGGCTGAGACAGAAGGATTGCATATTGGAAGCCAGTCTCAGCAATTTAGGCAGGGTCTAAGGAACTTATTGAGACCCTGTCTCAAAATAAAATATTTTTAAAAGGGCTGGGATATAGCTCGGTAGTAAAGTGCCCTTGGGTTAAATTCCCAGTACCAAAAAAAATTTTTAACTAAAATTAAAACACTCTCTGTAAGCCAGGAATGGTAGTACACACCTGTAATCCCAGTTTCCAGGAGGCTGAAGCAAGAGAATTGCAAGTTGAGGCCAGCCTCAGCAACTTAGTAAGATCTTGTTCTCAAAATACAATAAAAAAGACTGGTGCCAGGCATAGTGGTTCACACCTGTCATACCAGCAACTCAGAAGTCTGAGATAGGAGGATCACAAGTTTGACACCAGCCTCAGCAATTTAGCAAGGGCCTGAGCAACTTAGTGAGACTCTGCCTCAAAATAAAACAATAAAATGGCAGGGTGGTAAAGTGCCCCCTGGGTTTAATACCTGGTACAAAGAAGAAAAAAAAAAAGATGGCATATAGGCTCAATGAGAGAGCACTTAACTAGCATGTGTGAGACCTGAGTTCACTCCTCAGTACCACAGATGAGGAGGAAAAGGAAGAGCAGGAGGAGAAGGAGGACGAAGGAGGGAAGACAAAATCATGCTCAATTAAAGAAACCAGACATAAAATGTAACATACTATATTATTCCATTTATATGAAATGTCTATGTGCTAGTCAGCTTTCCATTACTGTAACTTTCCATTACTCTTGAGGTAATCAATTTAAAAAGAAGAAAGTTTTGTTTGGCTCATGGGTTCAGAGATTTCAGTACTGCTTTTGGACCTGTGGTGAGGCAGCACATCATGGCAGGAGTACATGGTGGAGAAACCCCTTACCTTATGACCAGGAATGAAAGAGAAAGAGACTGGAGTCCCATGGTCCCCTTCAAAGGCATGCCCCCAATGACCTAAAACTTCCCACTAAGCCCCAACTCCTAAAAGTTGACCACTTCCCAATAGCACCATGGACTGGGGACCAAGACCTAACATGTGAGCTTTTGCAGGACAGTCCAGATGCAAGCAGTAACAGCCCAGAGAAGGTAAATCCACACAGAAAGAGAGCAGACTAGTGGTTGCGAGGGGCTTGGGGAACGGGAGCGTGGTGAACACTGCCTAATGAGTATGGATTTTATTTTTATTTTGGGGTTATGAAAACGTTTCGGAATTAGAAATAGGTGGTGGTTGCATAATACTGCATGTGTAGTCAATGTCACTGACTGTTCACTTTAAAATGATTAATTCTGGCTCAGGTGAGGCTCAGTGACACAGTGCTTGCCTGGCATGCACAAGATTCTGGGTTCAATCTTCAGCACCCCAAAAACAGATAATAAGAAAAAGAAAAGTTTCATTTTGCTGCAAATGGATTTCCAGTTTTCCCAGCACCATTTGTTGAAGAGGCTATCTTTTCTCCAATGAATGTTTTTGGCACCTTCGTCTAGTATGAGATAGTTGTATTTATGAGCATTACTCTCAGTGTCTTTGATTCTGTACCATTGGTCTACATGTATATTTTGGTGCCAGTACCATGCCAATTTTGTTACTATTGCTTTGTAGTAGAGTTTAAGGTCTGGTATTGTAATGCCTCCCGCTTCACTCTTCTTGCTCAGGATAGCTTTGGCTATTCTGGGTCTCTTATTTTTCCAAATGAATTTCATGATTTCCTTTTCTCTTTCAATAAGAAAGGACTCTGGGATTTTAATTGGGATTGCATTGAATCTGTATAACGCTTTGGGTAGTATGGCCATTTTAATTATATTGATTCTTCCTATCCAGGAACATGGGAGGTCTTTCCATCTTCTAAGATCTTCTTCAATTTCTTTCTTTAGTGTCTTGTAATTTTCGTTGTAGAGGTCTTTCACCTCTCTTGTTAGATTGATTCCCAGATATTTTATTTTTTTGGAGGCTATTGATTGAGAGGGTCATTACTGCCCCTGGTGCAGGTATGAAGACACAAATAATGTGACTCTATCTGATTTGCAACCAGAGAAATGGAAAAACTGAGCTCTGTTTATGTATTATGACTTGAAATGCATTTAAATAAAATAATTCAATTTAAAAAAAAGAAAAAGAAAAGTGTTAATTGTATATTATATTAATCTTACCCTAATTTTAAGAAATCAAGGAATAGAAGGAGATGAAGCTCTGTTGGAGAAGTTTGAAGAGATGTGTTTCAAGCATAGTAAATATTGAAGTATATTTAGACAAACTGTTTGGCTATAGTTTTTTCTAACCCTAGAAACTAACCAGAAAACAATAGCCTAGAAGCCTACTAACTTTTTGAAACAACTTATCATATACTAAACCACTTTGTTGAGGTATAATTGGCATCCATCAGCTATAGATACTTAATGCATACAACTTGATATATGTGGAGATAACTATACACCAATAAAACCATCATCACAATCAATATCACAGACTTATCACCTCCAAATTTTCTTCCCACCTCAGTTTTTTGTTCTGTTTTCTTTTCTTTTTCTGGTAAGAACTTAACATAAGATCTACTACACTCATTTATTAGGAAAGAAGAGGGTAGGGAAAAGGAGGTTGGATTTAATTAGTGCATGCTATATGCATGTATGTAAATGTCACACTGAACCCCATGATATGTGCAATTAATACATTTTGGTTTTAAAAGGTTGTAATAAAACGTACCTTCATAACTAATTTTTAAGTATACAATAAAGGATTATCAATCATAAGCCCCATGCTGTACATTAGCTCCCAGGACTTATTCATCTTTTAACTGGAACTATTTACACACTGACCAACATCTTCCCCTTTCCCCTCCCCACACCAGCCCTGGCAACCTCCTCTTTACTCCCTGCTTCTTTGAGTCTGGCTGGTTTAGATTCTACTCATGAGCGAGATTGTGCCAGATGTCTCTTTCTGTGCCTGGCTTATTTCACCTAGCACCCGGTCCTCCACATCCACTCATTTTGTATCAAGTGATAGGATTCCTTCTGTGGTCAGTAGCCTCTGACATTGTCCCCAGGGCTTCCCACTTCCTGGTAGTCAAGTCTGAATGGTCTCCTCCTTCTTGACCCAGTGAATAACAACATGACAAAGGTGAGGAGATGTCACTTCTGAGATTAGGTAACAGAAAGACTGACTTTTTTATCTTTTATATCCATCATGACTATCACATAGTAGTCATACAATAATTGTAAGCAAGAAGGAGGAAAGGAAGGGAGGTGGCCAGGCACAGTGACACACCCCTGTAATTTCAGCCCCTCCAGAAGCTGAGGCAGAAGGATCACAAGTTTGAAGCCACTCTGGGCAACTTAACAAGATCCTGTCTCAAAATTGAAAATAAAAAGGTCTAGGGGTGCAGCTCAGTGGGAGGGCATTTTCCCTAGCAGGTGGAGACCCTGGGTTTCATCCCTAGCACCACAAAAAAAAAAAAAAAGGAGGAAAGAGAAGAAGTTCTACCTAAAAACATTCCCCAATATGGAAAGAGCACCACATAACTATTAAGCATTCTCAGCAGAAGCAGCTCCATGTCTTGCCCACAACTGGGAGACTTTCAGGAAGTCAGTATTTGAAAAATCTGATTTCACATAAACATTTCCACTTCTGGCTTCACAGGTCCTGCACCTTGGTCTCTCTCTATAGATTTCCCTGAGATTCAAGATGTCCTCTCAGTAGGTAAGTTGCTGATATCAGTGAGAATTTGGCTCCACCCCTCTGTGGAGAAATGCTCTTATGCAAGAAATTCTACTGGAATTGCTTTTCCAGCAGTAATTTTCCACACAAGCACCCTTTCTTATACTTACTGGATTCCCTCATGCTTGTTCCTTCCCATCGCTTTCCTCACCCACTTTTGAACACAAAAACATGTTAGTGGCTTCATTGCAAAAATAACCACAATTGCCATTTCTGCTTGTTCACAGCACTAACTTATGATAATTATTCTTATATCTTCATCTCATGCCTCATTAATAGCACGACTACCACAGCTGTCATTAATTGCAGTTAAGTCGTTGCTTCCCACAGTGATATGGAGGAGGAACTCCCCAGAAGACTTGGCTCAACTCGAGCATTATATCACTCTCTGGCTGCCTCCTTTCCTGATGCTTTCCTCCATGCTCATCCTAAAAAGACAAATATTGTACACACCACACAGCTTCCAAAACACCAGCCAGAGGTCCAGGGCCAATCTCCTGGGTATAGTGAAGAGGCATCATCCTGGGGGCATGGCAGGGGCTTGTCCACATCACACAACCAACTCCTGGAGATCCACTAGGAGCGCTCAGCTACCGCCCAGGTCACAGATGTACCCATCTCAACTAGGGCAGAGGAAGTGGAGTTGAAGGGGTACAAGTATGAATTCAAGAGGTATTTGTTGAGTATTTGTTCTCTTAGACAACAGAAACTCCCCTACATGTTTTAGATGTATTAACAACTCTGAAAAAGGTGCTTTTTAGAGATGAGGAAACTGAGTCACCCAGAGGTTACATCATGCAAGTCACCGGGGTCAGGAATCCAAGCCCAGAGTTGGATTGCCACGCAAACAGCCATTGCTATTCTGCTCTCTCTGCCTTCTACTCAGTTGTATGTGATTGCTGCCGTGAAGGTCTCCCACTTGTGTCTTCATCTCTTTCCATCTGCATCCCCCGCACTCAAACATCAGTGGCAAATGAGTAGAAATTGGAGCTACACATGGATTCCCAAGAGGCCAAATGAAACAGAGAACATGGCAGTGCAGGGAGGACGTACATGGTCAAAGTCAGAAAGAAGATTGTTTGCTACTGACCTGTTTTAGCTCCTCCAGAGCAGCTTTAGCCAACTCACTTATTCCACTGGGTGCACTTGGCCTCCTCAAAGTGGGCTTGCAGGGTAGCCAAGCCCTTCTCACAACTTCTTTTTCATTGAATTGACTCTTGGGCTATGGAAAAAGGAAAGTAAGAGGACTCAGGAGTCTGAGAGAGTACCGCCAGAACCCAGTTGCTCCACTTTGAAGCCAACTTACTTAATTTTTCTTAAACCTCTGCATTTTCACAGTTATTGGCAGGTTTAGTTTTCATGTTTACAATGTTCAAGGAATAGTGTCTTTTAATCCAGTAGCTCAGGAAAGTAAAGGTCAAGTAAAGGAATATCTATCCTACCTGAAATGTAGGATTCTGTGTTACTGGTCGACAAACTGCACATATGCTTATAAATATATATAATGGGTTGTTTTTTTTTTTAAAGTAGCAGGTGCACTGTTTGAGATGATAGACACACCAATAATCTGATCTGATCAATTACACACTGTGTATCTGTACTAAATGTCACACTGTATTTTATACACATGCACAGTTATTATGTCAGTTATAAATAAAAAACATGTTTTTAAAAAGTAACGTGTGGGGCTGGGATTGTGGCTCAGTGGTAACAGCACTTGCCTCACATGTGGGAGGCACTGGGTTCGATCCTCCGCACCACATATAAGTAAATGAATAAATGAAGGTCAATCAACAACTAAAAATTTTTTTAAAAAAAAGTAACGTGTGTTATGTATTCCTTACCTTGATCAACCTTCCCCTGTACAAAGCTGAGTTGCAAGAATACGTGCAAATAAATCAAGATTTTCGGGCTGGGGCTGTAGCTCAGTGGTAGAGTGCTTGCCTAGCATGCGTGAGGCCCTGGGTTCAATTCTCAGCACCACATATAAGTAATAAATAAAGATCCATCAACAACTAAAAAAATATTTTAAAAAAAATGGAGCACAACTTTAAAAAAAAAAAAAATCAAGATTTTCATCCCATAAGTACTACCAGTATTACCATTAGTATTAAACACATTTGGATATTTTACTTGAGTGTATATGGCAATAAATACCAGAAGGAGGATCAAAAATAAAATGCTCTGAATGAGTGCCTGAAAAATTACAGCAGCACAGCTGCCCTCCTATTGTATTGCAAGCTCAATGACTTGCAAAACTTTGTTAGGAGAGAAGGAGTGCCTGGAGCAGTTGGGCATCTTCCCAGATTGTGGCTGACAGAATCCTGCCTGTCCAGATGCCGTCTCATCTTGTCGGGCCCTGCGTTGTTTACTCTCCAAGGGAGACTAGGATGCTGGAATGTGGCCAATAGTCTTTGAGCAACGCCAACTTCTTTCATCATGATGGTGAGGTCTCAGTGCTATGGCTCACAACACAGGCCAAGGGGCCCTCAGAAGTCAGGACCGGAGATTTAGATGAAATTGTGCCCTGGTGAAAAAAAGATGAGCACGCAGGCACCAGGCAGAGAAAGGGCTCTGTGACTGCAGAGATGGAATCATGGATGTGCCCAGGGAGGTTAGCATGAGCAATTGGGTACAGGACCACTCTCTGACCATGTGTGAAAGCAGGAAAAATCCACCATGCCTGTGAACTATCAAGATAGATAATGATACCTAGGAAGTATGTAACATCTCCTCTCACTCCGCGGCAAAATAATCAGAGAAAAGGCTGCCTCGGAACCAGGCAGTCCCCACCTACTCTCTTTGACGTATCAGTCAGTTTTAGGCCTAGACTGCCATTGGTTGGTTTTTTTTTTTTTTTTTTTAATGAATAGTATATTTTTTATTTTATTTTTAAAGGACAAATAATAATTGCATGTATTTACAGAATACAGTGTGATGTTTTGATATGTGTACACAGTCATCCCACAGATACCAAACCCACACTCAAGCACCTTCTGTAAAATGGCATTTTATTTGTATTTAATCTATACACATCCTCCCATATACTTTAGATCCTCTCTAGGTTATTTGTAATACTTTGTGAAATGTAAATTCTATGTAAATTACGATACTATGTAATTTAATAAATAATGAAAAAATTCTGTACATGTTTAGTACTGACATAATATTTTACAGATATTTTTCAATTAACAGTTGGATGTACAGATGCATGAGTACAGAGATCTAACTGTACATTGTGAAATGATTCAACGAGGCTAAGAAGAATATCCAACACTTCACCTTGTCAGCTTTGGTGATAAGAACACTTCAAATGTACTCTTTTAACAATTTTAAAATATATAATATGTCATTATTAACTATAGTCACCATGCTGTGCAATAGTTCACTAAAATATGTTCCTCTTATCATACTGCAACTTTGAGATGTTGTCAAAGCATAGGAAGTTTCAGGATGTCACTGTCACTTGATTGTGAACAAAGCTAACTGTTTCCCAGTATCAATCCCTTACTGAATACAACCCAATGTGACATTAGGAGGGATAAAATACCACCACCACCAGGTTATACCATGTGGTCTTTAGTGCCTGGCTTTTGTGTTTTCAAGATTCTTCCACAGTGTAGCATATACAGGGCTTCATTCCTTTTTGTGTCTGGATGATATCCAATTGTATGAACATACAACATGTTGTTGATCCACTAGTGAACTTTTTTGTTATTTCCACCTTTTGGCAATTGTAAGTAAGAATGAGCAAATCGAAAAATAATAATAATAATAGGCAAGTCTATATGTACAGGGAGCACATTAAAGGTTTCCAGCAGCTGAAAAAGGGAGATAGGGAAGTGACTGCTTAACAGGTGCAGAGCTTCCATTTGGAATGATGGAAAGTTTCAGAACTACAGAGTGAATATAGTTGCACTACATCATGAATGTACTTCACACTGTTCAACTGTACACTTTCAAGTGGTCACTGTGACTAATTTTGTGTTGCATGTGGCCTAGGACCCATCAACCCAGTCAGATCCCTAGGAGTGGGAGCTTGCATTGATATTTTTTAAGTTCTTTGGGTAATTCCAGTGTGTAGCCATGTTGGTGAGCTAGTGGTGGAAAGGAAGGAGGAAGTGGCCACATGGATTGAGAATGTACACTTCGCAGGATTTGACTCAAGCATCCATTCCTCTGACACTCATCCTTGGTCATCCCATTGCAACCTCCAGGGATTCTCTATCACTTCTCCAGGTCTGTTTTCATTTTAAATGCATTACCATCTATATTATCTCATTCACTAACTTGCCCACTTTTATCCATCTCTTCTCCAAAACTAGTCATATTCAACCCTTCAATGCATTCAAATCACCTTGGAGCTTTTTTTTTTTTTTTTTTTTTTAAATACAGAGTCGAGTCCCCAGCTTGATCACTTAAAGCAGAATCTTTGGAGGAGGACCCAATTTTCCAGGTCATGAAGAACTCCCCAAGTCTATACACAAAAGACTTAAAATCAGCATACTACAGTGACACAGCCACATCAACGTCTATAGCAGCTCAATTCACAATAGCTAAACTGTGGAACCAACCTAGATGCCCTTCATTAGATGAATGGATAAAGAAACTGTGGTATATATACACAATGGAATATTAGCATTAAAAGAGAATAAAATTAAGGCATTTGCAGGTAAATGGATGGAGTTGGAGAACATCATGCTAAGCGAAAAAAGTCAGTCCCTAAAAACCAAAGGCTGAATGTTCTCTCTGATAGTGGATGCTGATCCATAATGGGGGAAGGGGGTGTGGAAAGAACGGAGGAACTTTGAGTTGAGCAAAAGGGAGGAGAGCGGGCATGGGGGTAGGAATGGTGAAATGAGATGGACATCATTACCCTAGGTACATATATGACTGCACAAATGGTGTGACTTACATCATATACAACCAGAGAAATGAAAAGTTGTGCACAATTTGTATGCAATGAATTGAAATGCATTCTTCTATTATGTATAACTAATTAGAATATAATAAACAATTAAATAAATAAATAAAAAGAGCTCTCCAAGTCATTGCCACATGCAACCATTGAGGCAGCATGATGACCTCATGTCCACAGCTCTAAGCCCAGGGTCTAAATCCAAGTCTGCCAAATGGTAAGGTAGTGCCAGGCCACTTTGCAGAAATCATTTCATTTCACCCTCAGGAGTAGGGTGAGGGTTTTTTTTTTTTAATTGACATGAAACAATCATACATATTTATGGAGCACAGTGTGACATTTCAATTCATGCCTACAATGTATAATGATTAGATCAGGGTAATTGGCACCTCCATTACCTCAAACACTGATCATTTATTTATGCTGGGAATATTCAGTATTCTGAATTATGTAAGTCATTATTGTCAACTACATTATCCTGCTGTGCTATAGAAATTAGAAATTATTCCTTCTATCTGTTACAGCCCAGTACCCATTAACCATCTTCTCTCCATCTTGCTCCTGACGCCCTTCCCAGGCTCTGTGGACCACAACTCTACTCTCTGCTTCTACAAGATCAACTTTTTTAATGTCTATATGTAAGTGAAAACATGTGGTCTTTGTCTTTCTGGGCCTGACTTATTTCACTTAACATAACGTCCTCCATGCTCCCATGTTGCTACAAATGACAAAATTTTATCCTCTTTTATGGCTGAATAATATGTATAAACCACATTTTCTTTACCCATCTGTTAGTGGACACCAGGTTGGTTCCATGGCTTGGTTATTGTGATTAGTAATGCAACAAACTTGAAAGTGCAGATGTCTCTTTGACATGTTACTGGGTTGTATGGTAGCTCTATTTCTGAAGTTCTGAGGAGCTTTGTACAGATAGTTAATATTATGGGCCCATCCTTGAGTGTGAGTTAGGGGAGGGAAGCTCATTAGTGAGGAATTTGGAGAAACTTTGAAGAAACACTTTCAATGTTATTGTTCAGGGCCATCTGGTGCACTAACGAGCTCTCGGTGCCTCAAAACTTTCAGCCTTTGATCCTGTGAATTTTGGAACCTGGCCAGTTCCCACCTCACAGAGATTTTACAGCCTAAGGCCAGCTGCACAAAGCTGGACAGCATGTTGGGAGGGGTTGCTGTATCTTTTTAAGTCTTCCAAAGGAGAGAGAGCCAGGAGAAGGCTTCCAACTGGACCAGAGAAGGAGGATTCCAACTGGAAGGAAAAGAAGAAATTCCAATGAGAGAAGAGACAGAAGAAGGGATCCATCTGAAGAGGAGAGATTGAATCCATCTGAGAAGAAATTTCAACCGGGGAAGAAAGAATCTGATGTTTTGAGTAAGAAGAAGGAACCTGATGATGAGAAGAAGGAAGCTGACTTGCAAGGTGGAAGGCAGACTCTCACCTGTGTTGTTTATCCTACCCTCGATGTTGCTGATTTTGCTGATTTTGCTGATTTTACCTGAGGATAGATGTTGAAGGTGTTGATGCTGTTGTGAGTAAAGAAGAAGGATCTTGAATGGTGCTTTGAGGAGAAAGACTCTGAAGGTGATGATGGTGCTTTGAGGAGGAAGACTCTTACCTATGTGTCTATCCCATTCTTGGTGTTGCTTATTTTACCCAAGGCTGAGTGTTGGAGGTAATGATGATGTTTTGAGTGTACTTGCAAACCCGTGTTATGTTATCCGGTGTTGATTGGTGAGTGCGTATTGGGCTGGAGCCGCTCTCTCTTTCTGTTCTTCTATATTATTGATTCATTATATACAATATCCAATATTGCAAAGTATAACTGTTGCTTGCTTTGTTATATTGTCTCATATTAAAGCTTATAAAACCCATCCTGTTGTGAGGCTGGTAATTCAACCCACGAATCTGCCTAGATAAATTAGTCTGAGCTCAGCAATTCTTGGTCATAGATCCAGACCAAGACAAGCTTCCATACCATTTTCCACACCAGATGTGTCAATTTACATTTCCACCAATAGTGTAAGAGTTCCACTTTCACCACATCCTCACCAGACAGAAGTGGATTTTACACATGGGGCAATTCCAACTCAGAAAGATGAAGTGATCTGCCTGCAGCCAAGGCAGAAGGGGTATGCAGGTTCAGGGTCAATCAGTCCCACTTCTTGTGCCAGATCATGTCAGGGGCCTCCTCGGGATCCTACAGCCTCCTTTAGCCCCATCCCAGTACTGGTCACCTAGACCTCCATCTATGAACTGTCTGGATCCCCCAGGAGAGCACCATGAAGCCTGTTCTCCATCCTAAAATAAAACAACAAAATACTAAAGCTAGACAACAAATTAATAATAACAAATATAATTAATTAATAAACTTGTTAATTAGCTAATAGCTGCCCAGCCCATGGTGACACATCTCCTTCTTGCCATTAAAATTCATATTCCCCTAAGATTTCATGGTTTTTCTCTTATGTCTCCCAAGCCCTGTATTAACCATTTTCATAATATACTCCTCTTTAAATTGTTTATTAATGTTATTTTGACACATAATTTTGTGTATTTATGGGATATAAAGTGATGTTTTGATACATGTATACAATATAAAATGATTAAATCAGGTTAAATCCATCATCTGCTAATCTTTTTGTGATAAAAATTAAAAATTTACTCTTAAAATTTTGAAATATACAATACATTATTATTACCTATAGTCACCCTGCTGTGTAAAAGTTCTCACAAACTTATTCCTCTTTTCTAACTGGAATTGAGTGTGAATTACCATAGCCATTTTGGAAAATAGTATGGAGGGTCCTCAAAAAATTAAAAATGGAACTACCATGTGCTCCAACAATCCCACTACTGGGTACATCTCCAAAGGAACTAAAAATGAGTTGTCAAAGAACTATCTGCATGTATATGTTCACTGCAACACAATTCCTAATAGACAACACATAGAAACAACCTAAGTGTGGATGGATGGATAAAGAAAATGTGGTATAGATTGATAGATACAGAGATATAGAGAGGAACACAGGGTAGATATATACAAATAAACATACATACACAAAGGAATTCTACTCCGCCTTTTAAAAAGAAGGAAATCCTGTCATGTAAGACAACAGGGATGAATCTGGAGGACATTATATAAGACAGGCACAGAAACACAAACCCCACGTGATCTCACCTACATGTGAAATCTGAAAAGGTCAAACTCTTAGAAGTCGAGAGTAGAATGTTCCCAGAGAGTGGGGGCTAGGGAGGGGATAGGGAAATGTTGGTCAAATAAAAGCACAAAGTTCCATGCTACATTCTTGATGAGGGGTGGTATTGTAGTTTTAAGGAACAGAAGTGTCAGTTATCTATGGACATTTACTGAATGTTGAATCTGTGCTCTGCTGGGTGCTGAGCAAATATGACACGTGAGGCTCATGCTGTCTTGGGCCAACTGTCTTTAGGGAGGAAAGACCCCAAGGCAGCATTGTAAGAACAACGTGACTGCCTCAGAGGAGTGCCAGGAGCCATGGACTTGGAATCCAGGTTAAGAGATAGCTTCCTCCAGAAGCCTCACTTGAGCTGTGATCCAAGAGTTATTGTGTCATCCTCCCACTCAGATCTCCTCAGTGGCTTTTCATTGCCTATCAATTAGGTGACAAATTCATTTTGCTTTGCCTGGGACTTCTCTGGCTTTTTAGCACTGAAAGCCCCACATGCCAGAAACCCCTCAGTCCTGGGCAAACCAGGATATTTGGTCACCCTACAGCCTAGCCAACCCCAGATTCTCTCATGGTCCCACTCCTTCCTGGACTCGCCCCTCACCATTCGGGCCCACTTTCTCTATCAAGATTCACCTCTCACCATACCCACCTCTCTTCACCACCATCCCTCACACTCCACCCTAGGACCCCACAGAAGCAGGCATGGAGCCTTGTAGCCACCAGGATCTCTCCTTCACCTCTGCTCTTGTCCATGCTGGGATCCCTCTGCATGGGCTGCCTCCCTCTATACCCACCTGGAATGCACCTACTTATTCCTCTGATCTCAAGTGAAATGCATCTCCCCTGAAAAACCAGCACATGACCCTGCGGCCCCAAGCCATGTATCCCTCCATGGAATCTCTATACCAAGCTGTCTTTCTCTGGCTAGCCAAATGTCCAATAGTTCTGATTAATTACTCAATTAAACTAGTTGATTGTTACTCAGCCCATGGTGACATATCGTTATTTCACACTCCGACTTTGGGTAAAATGTGTCTCATCAGAAGACTCAGCCTCCTCAGCTCTCTTAATGGATGGGCTAAAAAGGAATTGATGAGAAACCATTCGGCCATCCTCCATTGAAGGAGAAAACCTGATACCCCAGCACATTCATACTCCCAGTTTTTCCTTCCTTAGCACTTACTATGTGCCTGGCTCTGAGTGAAATGCTCAGCCACATCCCTCATCCATGGACTAGCCTCTCTGGGCCACCTACATCCCTGTAGTGTGACTGCCTAAAGAGATATCCTTTTCAGTCTGGGGCTTGCCAAATACGCATTCAGTGATGCCACATTGGTAACTCGAGATCAGCTGTTATGGGAACATTTACACCATGGAAATTGGCAAGCACTATAAACATTTTTTTTTTTTTTTGCTTTTTATTGTTTGAAAGTTTTTTGTTGTTGTTGCCATTCTGTTTTGTTTTGAGAAATCCAGGTGCTGGACATTTTCCAGCACCATTACAGATACCCATTTCCAATTTCTTCCTCCAAAATTTGATCTTCTTAGCTGACCAGATCCTATAAAAAGATTTTGAAAAGTGAGGTTTCAAAGAGCAACAAGGTGGCAGAAACCCAGGTTGGCTAAAATGTCTGACCTGGGGTAAGGGTGGAATGTTGGACACAATATATTTCAGTGTTTCTCTGGGTTTTTTTTCTCTTCCAGTGAAAAAAAGTGTGCTTTTGGCAACATTGCAGAATTAAGTGATGTCATGTTTCCCAACTTCTGTAGATGATTCCATGCCTTTCCAGGTGTGTTGCTCCATCCCCTTCTGAAACAGTCAGACCCTATCTTGGTCATTATAAGGAGATTCAGAGCACATGTTGTGACAAGAAGTTAGGTGTTTCCCTTACACAGACCAATAGTGCTCCGAGTCTATTTCTGCACAGAAAACTTATGGTAGGGATGTGGTCTGTAATTAATACTTGTTAGGGACAGTAAGGCACTTTGCAAGATCTGTGAGCACTCTTGGTGACAGAGAAAATGGAAAAGGAGAAGATAGTATGAGATCGTAATCTCCACAAAGATGAAAGCATGTCAGTTTTATTTGCCAATGTTGACTCAACATCTGATACAATATTTGATAAATATTTGCTGAATAAACCAATAAAGGATAAGAACTAGGAAGAAGGAGATATGGAAAAGAAGAAAATACAATATGTCTCTTACACACCAAGAACTGGCACTGCTACCTTTCTAAATCTCCCCTGGCAGCCTTAGAAAAAAGGTAGTGTCATTTTCATTTTTACATGGGGAAACTGAGGCTTAGTAGAGATATCTCTTGTTAGTAAGACATAAAAATGGACATTCTCTCATATTCTATTTGAGATGAAAAGTGATTTAGTAAAGGCTTTGGAGGAAGGAAGTTGGCAGTCAGAAAATATCAAAAATCTAATGTCTATGCCCTTGGAACTAGTAGTTCTACTTCTATGAACCTCTCCTTCAGAAAAGGCTCAATCTTGTGCCTAAACAGACATGGTCAAGGTCACTAGCAGCAGTGTTACTTGTCATGGAGAAAAACAAGGAACACCTGAAATGTCCATTAGGAGAGAAATGACTAAACAAATTATTGTACATTCAGTCTATGAGATAATGTGTACTTTATAAAACCATGAGGTTGCTCATGGTGGGTAGATATGATAGGTCAGATTGAAGATAGATAAGTAGGTAGATAGGTGGATAGACAGATGGAGTGATAGATGACAGATGGATCTCTATCAAACAATGGATAGATGGGTAATGAATGGGTAGGTGTAGGTAGGTAGGTAGATAGATAGATATGGTATATCTGTGGTATAAATTTTTACAGAGGGACAACAGAGGTTAATGTCTAAAATGGTTTAGGGAAAAATAATGAATAAAGATTAAGAAACACTGCTCTAAAGCAATGAGATTGAAAAGCTACTTGCACATGCTAAAAATGATTAAATTCCACAAACATAACATTGAGTGAACCCAAACACCAAAAAGAATACACTACCTGATTTCATTTATATGATGCACCAAAACCAGGAAGAAATGGTCTATAGCATTCTCTATCAGGACAGTGTTTGGAAGTGGCAGCAGCAAGGTAGTGGCCAAAAGGAAACAGAAGAGGAAATTCAGGGGCAGGGGGCTGGTCACTTTGTTTTCCTTGGGCTGGTGCTGGTTGCATGGGTGTGTTGAAAATTCATCAGCATTCGTATACTTTTACACATGTGGTTTTTTCTTCAATAAAAAGTTTTTAAAAGAACAACAACACTGAGTTTGAGTCACAAGTACTATTCACAAGTACTAAGATGATGCAGGCATAAAATTAGGTGAGTAAAACAGCATCAGAATAATTTTGTAGAACAAACCTGCATATATAACTAATGGCTAAATATATGTAAGTCAATGCAGACATGTGAACTGAAGGTGAATTGCTTAGATTTATTCCTGAGAAACCAGGAATGGAATGAAAACGTGTTCACATAAAAAGCTGTGTATGACAACACAGTCATTCAAACAGCCAAAAGATGGAAATGACCCAAATGTCAAGAATAGACAAATGGGTAAACAAAATGAAGTATATCCATGTAACAGAATAGCATTCAGCCATAAAAAAAGGAGTGAAGTACTGATATGTGCTATAATGCAGATATCTAACCCTGCAGATATTGTGCTAAATGAAAAAAAGCCAAACACATATAATATGATTACAGATTACACACACTATGATGCCATTCCTAGGAAACATCCAAAACAGGGACGTCTATAGAGGCAGAAATTAGATTAGTGGTTGTATGGAGGAAGTGGGAGCCAAAGCTAAAAGAGTACAGAGTTTTTGTTTTTGTTTTTATTTTGAGGTGATGAGAATGTTCTAAAACGAACCGTGGTGAGGAGACCATGGCACCACTCTGCAAATATACTAAAGGCATTGGACTGGACACTTTCAGCAGGTGATCTATAAAATGTGTGGATTACATCTCATTAAAGCTATTAACATAAAACAAAATGGTAAGAAAGAATAGAAGAGGGAGGCCATGAAGCAGAGAAGAGAGGGGCTGAGATGTCCATGAAGTATTAGCTAAGGCAGTTGGACTGGACTCTCCTGGGTTTGAATGCCACCATGCCAATCAACTGGTTAGGCAATGTTGAACAGTCATTTGATTTCACCACTGTGAGCTTCAGTTTCCTCATCTGCAAAATGGAGCCACAATGCTGATCAACAATGCTCCTGAGGATGTGATGAGATAATAAACAAGTAAAGTTTGTGTTATTTGCCCAGTAGACCATGGAATGGATAGAACTGTCTTGATGGAAATGCTGGATACAAATAACAAGATGAGCTAAACCTGTGGTGGGGTGGAAGGTCTTGTGGCTGGGCTGGCCCAAAAGCAGTGGCTACTTTAGATGCTCCATCTCAGCCACCTTAGCCAGGGGGTGTCAGCCTAGCCCTACAATCATTCATTCCATGGGCGTTTGACTATATTTCCACACCAAGTCTATGCCAAGGGCGTGTCCCCTAGTCATGAGGTTTCTCGAGTGATGGAAAGTTTGCTGGCAATAAAGAGCCAGATAATTGAGCTGCACAATTCATAGACAGACCTCTTGGGAGAAACCCAAGGAGGCCCTACACCAGTCAGCCCCCTCTCCAAGACTGGCAGTGGGCCTGACTCCTCCTTGGTGCCAGCCTGGTGCCAGCAACTAGGACAGTGACAAGACTGGGCCTGACCTTGAGGAGCAACTGCTTCTGTAGCTGGTAAGTGACTGGCAGCTACTAGCTCCTCCATCTCTCTCTTATATATTCCCCTCTCCCCTCATGAACAGATGCTCTGATCAGTACCAGCAGAACTGGAGAAATTTCCATCCATCCATCTAGCCAGGCTTTCTTTCCTTGGTTCTTTTTTTTATTAGTTGTTTACTCAACAAATTCTCCATGACACCACCTCTGTGCCATACTGTTGGCCCCAGTGGAGATAAAATAAAGACATCAGGCTTTCAATCTGGAAACTGAGCTACCAATTCATCCATGAGATTAAGAATTGAAAATACTGTCCCAGCACTTTGGGAGGCTGAGACAGGAGGATTGTGAGTTCAAAGCCAGCTTTGGCAACAGCAAGGTGCTAAGCAGCTCAGTGAGACCCTGTCTCTACATAAAACACACACAAAAAAGGGCTAGGGATGTGGCTCAGTGATTGAGTGCCCCTGAGTTCAATCCCTGGTACCAAAAAAAAAAACAAAAAGAATTGAAAATACTGCTGTTTTATGTTTATGTCACTTTCTTTGTTCTATTAAAGGAAATTTAATATTATTTAATAATGCATATAAAATATGAGATCATACTTGTAAAATTATTTTCCACCTGTTACTTTCTCTGCAATCTATATGTGTATAATCATAAAGAGTTGATTGAAGTGATATTCAACAAATACTTTTTTAAAAAAACACTACTATTATACAAGCATAAACAGGCAGAACTGTGGGAATCTAGAGAAGAGAGCAGCCACATACAAAAAGCTAATCGGGATCATAAAACCTACTTTATTTGGCCACTGCTTCCAGGCACCTACACTCTTCCCAGGTCCTTCCTTTTCAGATGGGAAAACTGAGTCTCAGAGAGGAGAGCAAGATGGTTAAGGTCTCACAGCTGGGAGAGACCAAGCTCTCGGGTCTGGTCTGTCTGGTTCCAGAGCTATGCTCCTTCTGCTTCCTCCTTCACAATATCTGCCTCCTCTTTGCTCAAAGCACCTGGTGTGTGTGTGTGTGTATGTGTGTGTGTGTGTGTGTGTGTAAGAGAAAGAGAGAGAGAGATTTAATGTTCATTTCTGCCATAGATTAAAGCTACAGAAGGGCAAGGAAAATTTCTGTCAGGCATAGTGTGTTCCCAGTGCTTAACACACAATAGACATCTAAAAAATATGTGCTGGATAGGTGGATGAGTGTTTTGATGAATAAGTGGCTGAATGGATGGACAGGTGGGTAGACAATGGATAGTGGGTAGGTGGGTGCATAGATAATGTATGGCTGGTGGGTAATGGGTGACAGGATAGATGAATTGGTGGATGGATGAGCAGAGGATAGGTGAATTCATGAATGAATGGAAAGAGGCATAGGTAGACAAGTTGATGCAGAGATGGATAGATGAATAAAAGGATTGGTGAATGAGTGGATGAGGAAGCCATGTCAGACATTATGCCATCCAAATCATTGGGAAAGGGTCTTGACAGGTAAAAAAGTATTTGAGGCTGAGAAAGAAGTGTAAGAAAAGTCGAGTCAATGGGGCAATGCCAAGAGTATAGCAAAAGTCTTTCCATTCAACCAGTGAGCAAAACAGAGAGGAGAATGGAGAACACTCACAGAGGTTCAATCTCTACAGAGAGAAGGAGATATATTGACCTCCTCAGATTAGAGACCCACGAATACAGTTTCAAAATAGTATTCCTCACCTTGATGAAATTCTTATTTTAAACCCAACTGTGAAGTGCCTAGCGATTGATGCCTCCCCAGTCAGTCATCTCCTGGGTAGAAAAGAAGAGAATTTGCTCCTCAATCCAGGCCTACCAAGAAGTCTAGTCCATCACAGGATAAGTATCCTGAAAGACAGGGAAGTTCCAGAGGGATGGCATTTTGGGGTGAGCCTACACGGTTTTCCAAGGACATCCATGGGTGGAAGACTCCACCAGATTGTCATTCTATAGAGGATATACACCATGGTCTGTCATCTCTTGTCCAGGTCTGACCAGGTACTGAGTCTTCAGCCCCGGGGTCCTATTCATTCTCAAAAATCCAGATAGACAAACCAATCTGCCCCCTAATTCCCTCTGTCTTCCTTTGGAGACCTTCAACCTATCTTCTCTTGACCCCAGGATCAGCAAGGGTGTCAAGAGTTGGACACAGAATGGAAGGGGAAACGATCAAGCCTCAGCCTTTGGAGGAGGTGAGATGGGTTCAACAGGGTAGGGAGGGAGAGAAACTCATTGTTTCATAAAGAGCACGAGAATGAAAAAAATCATGACTTAGACTCAGAGCTAGAAGGTTCTTTGTGATCTTCCAAATGACAAAAAAGGACTCTGGGATGGAACCCAAATTGGAGGGACCAGGAGAGAATTTAGTTACATCTGTCTCCAAAGATCACATTCTTATCACTATGGTGCTTAGTATCCTGCTTCTCTTCTTAAAAGACATTTTGACCCCAATAGTCTCCCTCACACAAAATAAGGTAGAATCTCATAATTAGCTTCAGAAATTCTCAGAACTCTACAATGAGGAAGTAATGAAGGAATGCTCACAACATTCTTGGTAAGAATGGGGACAGAGGTAAAGCCACCAGTGTGACAAGTGGATGGGACCTTAAAAATTCCACACACACACTTATCTGCATTGGGAAACCAAGGCTCTGAGAAGAGCAGTGACTTGTCCAAGGGGTCTTATTAAGACAGAGCCAGACCCCAGGTTGGATTGACAGATTTGACAGGTAAAAATAAAAGATGTTTGGCTGAATTTGAATTTCATATCAACAACCAAAAAAATTGGAATATGATTTTATCCAAGCAATATTTGAGATACACTAAAATCTTATTATTTTATTTGATTTGTCACTGGGCACCTTGTATTTTATCTGGTAACCCTAACTCTTTTGAATACATCTCTTGCTTCTCCTTGACCTCTTTACCCTCGATTTTTGTCATCTCTTGGACCAGGAGGCATATGATATGTCAGGAGCCCGTCTGGCCCTCACACTGTGTGTCACCAAAGCCCGGGAAGGTTCAGGAGCAGACCTGAGTGCCCTGGAACGCATGTTCAAGCAGCTGAGATTTGAGAGTACCGTAAAGACAGATCCCACTGCCCAGGTACTGGGCTGCCAACTCCAGGCCAGGAGGAAAGGGGGTTAGAGCAGATGGGTGAGCTCTGGGGCCCTATCTGAACCCCTTCATTCCTGTCCCTCTAGCAATTCCAGGAAGAAATGAAAAACTTCCAGCACATCATAGATACCTGGAAAGACCCCGTCAGCTGTGCCTTTGTAGTGCTCATGGCACATGGAGAAGAGGGCCTCCTCAAGGGAGAAGATGAGGAGATGGTCAAGCTGGATGACCTCTTTGAGGTCTTGAACAACAAGAATTGCCAGGCCTTAAGAGGCAAGCCTAAAATATACATTGTGCAGGCCTGTAGAGGAGGTAAGGACAAGGTCAAGAACCCAGAGTCCATGTTCACAGTGCAGCCTCATACCAGATCCAGAGCCCTAGCTAAGCCTGGCCTATGCTGGACTGTCCTGACTCTCCTTTTGCCATTTTCCTCTCTGACTTTGACTTTTCCTCTTGTTGGTGTTTTCAGAACACAAGGACCTTGGTGAAACATTAGGTGAAGATGAGATCGTGATGGTCACCCAGGACAACCCCCAAACCATCCCAACTTACACAGATACCCTCCATGTCTACTCCACAGTGGAGGGTATGAGCACCCAGCTGCCCAGGGTGGCCTCTGGTCCTCCCCCGGCCCACCACTCCTGATCCCTAAACCTCTCCTCCAGGGCCCACCCTGTTCCAGGGTCCCCTGCACTCTCACCCCCAGAACTTTCCCAAGCCCTCCTCTCTGAAATCCCGCAGGGTACATCGCCTACAGACATGACCAGTATGGCTCTACCTTCATCCAAACCCTAACAGATGTGTTCAGCAACAGGAAAGGACCCATCCTGGAACTTCTGACGGAGGTAAGTTGGAACAAGGTATCTGGAACCCCCACCCAGGCTGAGCAGGGTGTAAGTGGAGGTGGCTGAGCTACCTCCCCACCTTTCTCCATTTTCCCCATCTCCAAACCCAGTACAGAAACTAGGATGTCTGACTTCCAGCAACAAATTTCCCAGTACAGGAAGTCCCAAAGCCCACAGCATGTGAAATACAGATAAACTTTTGTAAACAAGCCATTCTCATTTAACCAATGTTTGGGCAAACTTTTTCCTTCTAATTGTGATATGTTTTATTGCAAATCAGAATGTAGATATAGATATAGAAACATAGATATACCCATCCAATGATTTCATAGAAACTATGGCATAGGAAGAGAAAATGGAGGCCTGCCACCTTGGGACATGGACAGTCATCTGCCCTGCTCTCTAACCTCCCCATAAGCCCATTGCGCCAGTTCTCCTAGGGACCCAGCCCCGCAAGCTGACCACACCTGTTGTTGCAGGTGACCAGGCGCATGGCACAAGAAGAGCTGATTCAGGAAGGAACAGCCAGGAAAGTGAATCCTGAAATCCAAAGCACCCTCCGGAAACGAATCTATCTGCAATAAAAGAAGATAAAGCAGGGAGAAGCTCTCCTTCAGGTGCTCTCTCTGCCCCGGAGATATTCAGAAGCAGCTCTCACCATTCCTCAAAATCTTCTCTTCCCAAGGCTAAATGGTACCCAATCCCTCTTTCTTTATACCCCCTCATCCACATTCTTAGAGCAAGCCAGCCAAAACTGAGCACAAGCCATGATGGTAACATTAACATCACCTCCCTCAGGCTGGATTCTCTACTTTTATTAATGCAACCTCAGAGTGCATTCACTTCTCCCACCTTCCATTCCTATGCTCAGCTGAGATCTTCTTCCTACCAATCATTCTCATACAAAGGTAACTAGATAAAGCTTGTATTTTCCACTGGTAAACAATTCTTGCTCACCACCTCCCATCCCAATGACACTTTAGCTGGCTCCTTATCTCACCTGGAACTATAATCTCTTCCTCAGCCCACACCTATTCCATCTCCCATTGATTTACTCAAACCCTGGAGTTTCTATAAGCAATATTGCTCTTTCTCCTTTACCCTGCTTTGGTGGCCAGCAAGTCAGTGTTGGGTTGGCCCCCTTCTCCTAACGCCTCTCCCTATAAGGCACTGAACTCTTCCCAAGAAAATCCACCCATTCATCTCTCTATCCTCACAACTCAACTTTCAATCACAGCAGATGCCCCAGTGTCACCTTGTTATTTTGCAGACCATATGGTACAGGGGGAGAAAGTTAGGTGATTTGTCAAATGCCACACCACAAGACAGAAGGAGAGTCAAGGCCTGACCTCCAGCCCAGCCGCCTTTCCTTATCTGCCAAGTTTTGATCCATCAGAAATCTTTTCTAATTAGAACTGCCAAAAAAAAAAAAGTTGGTGGTATTTTTCTGAAAGACTTCTAGAAATTCTCAATAACCACCAGCCCAGTTTACCTCTGTGGGATTTTGGCACTGTGCTGGAAGTTGGATCCGCTGCATTGTCTTTTGACTCTTTGGCCCCTGCTGTGAACATGTCTGCCAACCCTGGAAACTTCTGACTAAAGATAAGTCTTTTCTTCCTGGTCCCTTCTCCAAGCATTTCTTGGCATCCTCACCCTTGGGCCCCAAGTCGGGGATTCCATGCTTATCAATGACTCCCCTCTTCTGGCATCCTTCAAATTCCAACAGCCACCTTGCCTGGACCTACCTGACTTTGAAACAGCCTGCACACCTGCCTTGCCTGCTCTTCCCTGCTAACCTCCAGGCTCCATTGCCATCCCCTCCTATCTTCATCTTTGCAACCATGGTCCTTCCTTGCCTCTCTGTACCCATCCCACCCTCCATCTCTCTTTCATACCATCCACAAGAATGATTCTTCTAGGAAGCTCCAGAAGACATAATGAGACCTGTTATTTAGAGAAAGTTCAAACCCCACATCCGACTTCTCACAGCTTTGCAATCCCACTCACTACCAGCACTCCCTCTAACCTCTGCTGTCCCCATTCCCCCAAGCTGAGGGGACCTCTCTCTCCCTCTACCCTCTTTCCACTACCTCCTACCCCTACTTATTCCAGAAAGCCATTCCCTATAGTCTTTCTAGTTGAGGTTGCCCTCTTACTCAGAAGGAAGCACTGGAAATTACAATTTCTAGAAGGCAGGAAAAATCTTTGATTGAAATAATAAGTGTTCAATAAACAGCTGTGAAAATTTGCAAAAAAATGTGTTGGCATCTTTGCTGTATGTGTAAATTGTGAGGCTGATGTAAAAGAAGTAATGGATTTGATTTTTTTTCTCTCATTGTTCAGCTGCCTCCTAGGCGTATCTATCATGAACAGAATCAGGGGACTCACACTGTGTCTCTCACATAAGCAGATGTGTTAGAAATTTGTAAAATTACAGATCATGCTTCTGTACCAAATGGCTGTATTTTACATGACTGTTCCATCTCCAAAATCCTCCCAAGGAAGTATCCAGACACAGAACAATGCCTTGTCAAAACTATAAGGAACCTTGGAAATCAGCTAGTTATAGAAACACAAATATTTAGCAAATGTATGCCACTACTTCCATCCTGGTGCCCATGACAGAACATGACTAATCAAACATCTCCTTTCCCACTGAACTAAGAGTTAGCCTCAAAGTTTTTCTCCTTTAAGTACCCAGGCTGACACCCATTTATTGGCATAGGCATTTTATTCCTGATGATGAAATAGTTTTAAAGGATTTTGGGGAGCATGCTGGTAATCAAACCCAGAGCCTCAAAGCACTTTACCACTGAGCTACACCCCTAGGCCAGCATGTCATTTCTGAGCCAGTTGAGCCCCCTCACTAAGGAGTGACTCATATAGGGTTATCTTCAGTGGCAGACACATGGTTCCTCATCTATGGTGCAGCCACAACCATGGCAATAGTTGGGGCTTTACCCATGGGACTGGCAGAGCAAGTGGCCAAGGCAGGGGTGGGCATGTGCAGAACCCAGTATGTCAGTATATCTAGGATGATACACACGCCAAGTCCTGTGCACCCGCCCTTGTACAGAGCTGCAGTCTAAACATCCAAGAATCTGGAGCTTCTCAATACCAGGCTCAGAACACCATGGCCCACTTGAAAACCCCAGCATGCAGCCTGTTTCTACAAATAAAGCTCTGTTGCCACACAGCCATGCGTATTTGTCTACATGCTGTCTGTGGCTGCTTTCGGCAGCCTGTGGCCTGCAAAGCTGAAAATATGTACTATCTGGCCCTTATAAAAAAGGTTTGAGGGGTTGGGGCCATAGCTCAGTGGCAGAGCACTTGCCTAGCATGTGTGAGGCACTGGGTTCAATCCTCAGCACCACATATAAATAATAAATGAATAAAATAAAGATCCATCGACAACTAAAAAAAATTAAAAAAAAAAAAAAAAAAAGGTTTGACAACTATCCTTTCAGCAAATTCCCAAGTGTCCGTGAAAATCACAATTAAATCCAACCTCACCCCGTTAGGATGGCTAGTACCAAAAACACAGGAGTGCACCGGTGTGCTGGCTGCCACGTTCTCTCCTCTCCACCTCTGCCACCACCACCCACTGGATCTGCGCTCTGGATCTGCGCTCTGCTTGCGACCCTCGCGAGCCAGCAGCAGCTGCAGCTGTTGCCACTCAAGGAACTCAGCTTGGCCCACAGGAGAAAAGGCCCATGTCCTGGCCAGCTCTTTCAGGAGCCTGCTGAGCCAAAAACTGAAGTCACTGCCCCCAGCATCAGATGAACCACCGCTGAGATGACCCTGTCACCACCACCACCACCACCCACCCTGCCCGCTGCTTTGGCATCCTATTGAATGCCATGATATTTGGCAGATGTATAAGAAAGCTGGGGTTCCTTTTGCACAGCCAAGGAGGTGGATCTCCCCAAGGACCTTCAGCACTGTGAAGCCCTGAAGCCTGAGGAGACAGATTTTTACATCACATTTGCAAGTCATGGCATAGTAAGTGAAAATCAGGCAGAAGGATTTAGCCAAACAGTTCAATGGAAGCCCATTGTTGCTATGGTTTCCAAATGGCTGTGGCCAACGTACATTCTGAAATCTATAGTGTCCTTCCTCATATTTCTGTTAAAGATTCTGAAGAAAGGGAATTTCTCTTCAATGCCCTTGATGCCTTATGTGAAGAAGAAAGTAACCTGCGCCTTGTGTTGGATTGTGGACAAGGAGGCTACCTATGGAGAACAGGAGTAGCCTTTGCCACTGTGGAGAGAATCTTCTTTCCTGCTTCTTTTGCATCAATATTCTGGCTCAAGAAACAGGACTGATGCCTGGCCTCACATTTTCCAATGAACTTATTAGCAGAGGTGAGGGTTTACATGACTTTGCCTACATGATGTTCAGACACCTGCTACACAAACAGTGGGAGCAGAAATGGGGAGATGCAGATCAAAGGAAATCATAGGCAGATATGTATGCAGAGCAAGTCTAGAGGATGTACATGAAGGCTGCACTCCAGAATTTCCTCCCACACTTAGGGCTTATGCTAAGAAAGCAGATTCCAGATGATTTTGCCATAAAAAAGGGATAAGTGTGGGATGATGAATGTGTCACTTAGCTCCACTGTGGCACCTTTTCCTATGTCTGTATGTATATTGAACACTGTGTTAACCCTAAATAGATCCAATAAGTCTTCAAATTCTGGTTTTGCTGAAATCGACCAAAGCTGTCACCCCCAAAAACTGTACCTCACCCAGCAGGCTCCCCACCACTGAAATCCATGGCTTAGTCTTAAAGACATCCCTCTCCTGAATAAGAGTTTTCTTCAATCACTCTGTAAGGCAGCTGAGGATGAAGTTCCGTAGTAAAGCACTTGAACTGCAAGTGTAAGGCCCTGGGTTCTATCCCCAGCAATGGAAAAAGAAAGTAAGGATTTGAAAGTTTAGCCTGGATATTTCTTATTGCATATCAGTGACTGATCCAAGTTTTGCAGGACCTGTACAATGGGTGCAGGAATAATCCCTCTTTAAGAAAAATACAAAACACCTATGCAGAATGAATACACCCACACAAACAAAATGGCCAGGGTTTCTCCCAGGACCTTGGAAGGACCCATGAAACAAAGGGCCTTGCAGCTTATGCGGATTAGTTTCTCTGCAAACCTACCTCTATCTGCTCTGTTCTCCAAGTCATTCCCCAAATGCAAATCAGTCGTTTTAAAATGTTAATCTGGACTGGGCTGGTACAGTGCTTGCCTAGTGTGCATGAGGCCCTGGGTTCTTTGGATAAGAAAAAGTCTTAACTTCTAGGTCCCTACATGTTCTCATCTCTTCCTCTTTACTTTTTCTGCTCCAGTCACCTTGGCCTTCTTCCCCATCACCCAAATTGACCATATCCCACTTCAGAGCCCTCTACCTAGATCATTCCTCCCACTCATCTTCAACCATCTTTTTTCCCTTTGTGATACTGGGGTGAAACCCGAGGCCTCACACAGGCAAGGGTAGCATCCACTACTGAACTAACTGCACCCTCAGCCTCCAACCACTTTTTATCTGTCATATTGCAGCTCAAGTATCATTTCTTCAGATAAGACCGAGGTTTATTTCTTTGCAGGTTTTTTTCTTCAAACCAAAAAACATACTGTAAAATTATGCATTAATTTTCTAAAACATAAAATGAACTCAAATGGTAAAAAAAAAAAAAAACCACATTAAAATTAATAAAATAAAATCATGTTTTCAGTTACGTGATTATTTAGAATCTGTTTCCTCTACTTGATGGCTCCAAGAATAAGCTTCTGTTTTCATAAACCAGTGAGCTTCTTGGCGGGGGGAGGGGGGGTCATTTTTTACTGCAGCATAACCTACTCTATGCTGACTAATACACCACCAGATAAGGTTGAAGTGGAGAAGCCAGGTGAAAAGTACACATTATAATGGGTGAATGGATAAAGAAAATGCAGTATATATACAAAATTGAGTTTTATTCATCCATAAGGAAGAATGAAACTATGTTATTTGCAGCAATACAGATGGAACTTGAGAGCATTATGTTAAACAAAATAAGACAAAATCACTAAGTCAAGTGTCATATGTTTTCTCTCATATGTGAAAGCTAGAGGAAAAATAACAAAGGTGGGAAGGGGATCTCATGAAAATGGAAGGCAGACCAAATTATATTTTATAGCATATGCATGTATGAATATGTAACAACAAATTACACTATTCTGTATAATTATAATGCACCAATAAACAATATAGGAAAAATATTTTAAATGTACATATCATAATAAATGGCATATTAAAGGTTCCTAGCAACCACAGAAGAAATGTGCAGAATCCATGAGCTAAAAACAAGTCCACTTTCTATATCTATGAGTAACTTCTAATAACTGGCAGTCAAATTATTTTCACTATCAAGGAAGCACAGCCATGTCCAAGTCCAGCATTGTTAAGTCCTGTGCAACAGTTTATTCAGGGCTACACAAATTGGGCTGTGAGGATGATTAAGAAAAGACAAACAGACACAGAAGTAGAGAAAAAGCCAGGATCCAGTGGATCAGCCAAACTCTGGAAGAAGAAAATTGATCACAAGCAAGCTCGGCACATTTGTTATATAAATTTAAACATCAAAAGGATTTATTGTGAGAAAGCTTCTTCAAGATAAACAGAGCTGAAGCTAAGGGTAAAAGAAGCCTAATTAGGGCTTATCAGCTTGTGCCTATTATTCTCTTCCTCTGGGCAGCAGACATTTGAATCCAAAGTTATGAACAAATAAAATTCCTTGACTAGCAAGGAATTTCACTTTGAACAGGGTGTCCCCATATAACTGGGCTGTCTCCACCAGCGCCTTTGCACCAAGAATTCTCCAGAGGAGCATTGCCTCTGTCTCTGGGCAGTTCAAAAACCATCATTCATTCACTGCTTCCAACACAGCATGAGATGCAAGAAAAGCAATGAGATTTGGATCTTTGAGAACTGGTCCACCTGCACTGTGATTGCGTGTGTTATCCGAGGTTAAAATATTCCATCTGTTTATGAAGTTGTTCTTACAGAAGATTAATTATAAGCAATGAGGTCACCCTTACCCCAGCCAGTTCATTAAATTAATCCCCCTACTGATGCATGTTCTCACCCAGAGTCCACACCCAGGACCTCGAGGTAGGATCCCTACACCCAGTTGGCCTCCTGTAGCTTCTGACAGTACACAGGACAAGAGGACAAGAGGCAAGAGGAGGAAGGAGGAGGAGGAGGAGGAAAATGGGACTCGATTCTTTCTGATTTCACTGGCATAATCAAGCGATTTATTTTCCAATATTTTTTGCCCCCCACAGAACCAGCATCATTGTGTCCCCTCAGGTCCACATGTTATCACCAACTGGTCAGCAAACCCATCTCTGAGACATAGGTGCAGATGTACCCAGCACCCTGCTTTGTCCCCTCCAAACTTCTACAGCCTGTTGTAGAAGTTTCCTTTTGTTCCCTAGGCCTGGGCTCATCATCTGATTCCCACAGGAATCATTTACAGTTACATAATAACATTGGGGCTGAGGGGAGAGTCAGTGGTAGAGCACTTGCCTGGCATACAAGAGGCCCTGGGTTCCCTCCCCAGCACTACAAAAATAAATAAATACATAATAAACCCTGGTGATTCCTTCTTGCCTTTCCAGGCCTCCATTACCTGTTTAATCAGTTCCTATATTAAATTTTACCTGTTAAAATATCTCAAGTGCTTCTCCAACACAAATGAACTTTGAAAACATTAAGAGAAATAAGCCAGATACAAAGCAGAAATGTTATATGATTCCACTAATAAGAGGAACTCAGAACAGGCAAGTTCATAGAGAAAGTAAGTTAGAAATTACCAGGAGCTGTGGATAGGGGAGAATGGGGAGTTATTATTTAATGGTTAAAAAGTTTTTATGTGAGGTGATGAAGAAGTTTTGGAAATAGATGGTGGCGATGATTGCAAAACAATGTGAATGTAATTCATGCCACTCAATGTATACTTCAAAAGTGGTTAAAATGGTAAATGCTATGTTATATATAATTTACCACATATTTTAAAGAATTATATAATAAACCAAAAACAATGAAACGTGAACTTGGAATGGGTGGATGGTATAGTATGTGAACTCCATTGCAATGAAGTTATTCAAGTAATTTGGATGGATTTTGGGGGGGGGGGGTACTGGCAAACATACCTGAACCAACTGAGGAAGGTTAACATCAATGGGAATGTCATGTGGATGATGTGATAAAAGGGGTGCTTCTGCTACTGCTTTTCTTTCTGGAACTAATGTAATCATGAGGGGAAACAGCACACAAATCCAAATTGGTTGCCATTCTTAAGGTGATCTGGCCAATCTTTCTCAAGACTGGCAAGGTTGTGTACAACAAGGAAAGGCTGAGGAATTGTCACAGGCAAGAGGAGACTAAAGAGACATGACAATACAAGGCAATGTGGGACTTGTCCTTCTGTGACTGGCTTCTTCTTTCACTTAATACTATGACCTCCAGGTCCATCCATGTTGCTGCAAATGACAGGATTTTGTCCTTTTTATGGCTGATAGTATTCCATTCTGTGTATATACAGCAGCTTTCCAGAGGCCAGGGGAGAGCAGGGTACAAGAGATGGAGAGAGATGGATTAACTGGTACAAAGTCACAGCCAAATGGGAGGACTAAGTTCTGTTGTTCTCTTACACAGAAGGGTGACTACAGTCAATAATAATGAAGCATATAATTCAAAAGTTTTAAAAGAGAGGATTTTGAATGTCCTTAATGAAAAGAAATGGTAAATGTTTCACAGATAAACTAAATACCCTGAGTCATTCATTACACATTGTAAAAATGTGTCAAAATATCACACTATATGCCATGATGATGTAAGATTTTTGTCTATCAATAAAAATGGCAAAATAAAAGGCAATATACTCTGGGTAAAATCTTGAAACAGAAATAGAACAAAAAATGAAAAAACTGGCTTAGTCTGGAGTTTTTACTTTAAAAATAAATAGATAAATAGATAGATGGATGGATGGATGGATGGATGGATGGATAGAGTTTTCTTCCCAAAATACCATAACCCTAGTCTCAAAACGAGTGAACATCAGACAAACCCAAATGGAGAGGAATTCCACAACATGCTTAGCCAGTACTCTTCAAAACTCTTGAGATCATGAAAAGAAACATCTGTCACAGATCAGAGGAAACCAGAGACTAGATAACTAAATACCACTGTGGCGTCGTGGATGGGAGCCTAGAATGGAAAAAGGGCATTTGTGATGTATGGTCCAGAGTTCAGTTAGTAGTCCTGTACCAACATTAGTTTTGACAAATGTACTCTGCTTATGTCACATGTTAACATTCAAGGAAGTAAATGAAAGATGTATAGGAATTCTTTGTACTATTTTTGCAACTTTTCTGTTAACTTAAAATTATTCCAAAATAAGAAGTTCATTTAATGCTGCAATGAACATAGGAATAACAACCTCTCTTCAACACGCTAGCTCCAATGATTTGATCATTCCATAATGTAAGTATCTAGCATCACATCATATGGTACCCCATAAACATGCACAATTATCATCTGCCAACTAAAAGTTTTTAAAAAGTTTATTGAAAACAAAAATAATAACTAGAGTAGTTTGTATTTTTTCTATTTTTTAATTTTTTGTTTTGTAATATCTGCACTCACTGGCAGGGAGGGTGCTATTTCAACATGCGCACGCAGCATGCACTGATCAAATGAGAGAAATCAGCATTTCCCTCTCCTTGGCATTTCTTGAAAACATTTTATTTATTTAGTTTTCATCTTTTCTTTTGGGAGCTGAGGACAGGGTGGAACCTAGGCGCCCAGCCCTCCTTTTCATTTCATTAGATTTAGAGCCTTCAAGCTCCTGTCTTCCAGATTTTCATAAAATACATAATAGGATATTGTGTTTGTTTCCCTGATTTAATCTTGATTGCAACTGGATTATTCATCATTAATTACAAAGTAAAGAAGATCTGGAGTGTCTAATCCATGTAAATGAATTTGTCAGCTCTAATCTGTTTCCAGTAATTTCTGATTGGCAAATCATAAATTTTATTTGGAAAGAAATTATACTTGGAAAGAATTTACATTTTGTCCTTGGTGCTTGGATTCAAATGCCATGGTGTCAAGGTGGACTATCATTCAACTGCTGCATGCCATTCTGGGTGGGCTTGACTGTGTGTGTGTGTGTGTGTGTTACTGGGGATGGAACCCAGGGCCTTACACATGCCAGATCAGCACTCTACCACTGAGCTGCACTCCCAGCCCCTGAGTTTAACTTTTTAGGTCAACATATCTACTCCTTTACACAGATTCTTAGTGATAGGAGAGTTGAGAAACTGGGCAATAGATACTGAGCATTTTCTAACCAACATGGTCCACCTACCATCTTCCCATTGATGATTATATAGGATAGGTGGGAAGATGGCATGAACAAGCCTCCCTCCAAAACCATAGAATTAAAAGATTTGCATGCCCAGAAGTCATGTTCCAGATTGGTCATGTGAATTTATGCACGTATCCAAATGAGTTTTCTGTATTACAGTTTCCCAAAATTTAGTCTTTTGCATTCAACCTTCATCATATATATTCCTGTATTGTTATTCTGTTGATATTTTTCTTCAAAATGATTGTATTTTTAAATTAAAAGGAAACTGTTATCCATGCAATGGAATATTACTTGGCAATAAAAAGGAATGAAAGACTGATACAGACGAACCATTGGGCTAAATGAGAAAAGTCAGTTGCAAAAAGCAACATATCATCTTATTCTATGAAATGCCCAGAACAAATACACAGAGACAGCAAGCAGATTAGTGGTTGGCAGGAGTTGAACAAGGCCACATAGGAGTGACTGCTGATGGGCACAGGGTTTACTTTTGGGTGATGAGAAAATTTCAGAAATGGATAGTGGTGAGGGTTGCACTACTCTGAATATACCAAAAAACTGAATTGTATAATTGTAATATGTGAATTATATATCCAAAAAGAAACCTGTTATTTGTTAGGTTTAGCCATACACAGATGAATAGGGAAAGGACAACAGAGGGCCGTAACTTACAGGAAGAACATCAGACACATACATCAAAAAGAATCCATAAGTCACAGGACTGGAGACAACAGGAAACCTTATTAGCGCAAGAAAATAAGCGTGGTGGCACATGCCTGTAATCCTAACAACTCAGGAGGCTGAGGCAGGAGCATCTCAAGTTCAAAGTCAGCCTCAGCAACTTACAGAGGTCCTAAGCCACTTAGTGAGACCATGTCTCTGAATAAAAATTAGAAAGGGCTGGGGATGTGGCTCAGTGGTTAAGCACTCCTAGGTTCAATCCCTGATAACAAAAAAAAAAAAAAATAGTTGATTGTGATTCCTTAGAGAAACTATAGTTTCAAGACTTCATCTCTTATGACCAGGCCATCAGGATCCTCCCCTTGTGGCTAAATCACCCAACCCCTCACAAGGGAAGTTTGCTCAGTTTGTCCTCTTGCATTAGCAGTAATAGATAGATAGATAGATAGATAGATAGATAGATAGATAGATAGATAAAAATGCAAATGCCACCAGCGCTACAGAGACCTGTTAAAACCCTCCTAAATTAGCACAGTTAGATGAGCTAACAATAAGACACCTGGTAGCAGCCAGGCGCAGTGGCACAATCCTGTAATCCCAGCACTTTGGGAGGCTGAAACAGGAGAATCGCAAGTTCAAAGCCAGCCTCAGCAATGGCAAGACGCTAAGCAACTCAGTGAGACCCTGTCTCTAAATAAAACACAAAATAGGGCTGGGGATGTGGCTCAGTGGTCGAGTACCCCTGAGTTCAAACCCTGGTACCAAAAGAGAAAAAAAAACACCCGGTGGCAATATCAATTGCTACAACCTTTGGAAAGCAGCTTTGTCAAGAGGTGTAAAAAGTTCTCTGCACTTTTTGGTTTTGGGGCTTTGTTCTTTTGGCTTTTATTTTGTTTTGGTCTTGCCATACTAGGAATAAACCCAGGACCCTGCACATGGTAGGCAAGTGCTCTAACACTGAGCTATATCCCCAACACTGTCTTCTTCCTTTGATAGAGTAATTCCACTTTGGGGCAGTTATCATAAGGAAATGACAAAGGAAGAAAAATTTTAAGCTATTATTTCAGCTTTATCTATAATTTCTAAAAGGCACAGAAAGGGCAAGCATACATGCACTCTAGGCAATGTGAAACAGCCATTGAAGCAGTAATTATAAGGAGTATGTGGAACTGGGGCAAGGGTGTAGGGATCAAATAATGCTGGGTGGGGGAAAAGCTCAAAGGAAAATAATGTTTTATGCACTGCCAACTAAACCCAAATAGATGTGCATATGGATCACGAGTATAAAGAAACTACTGTATAAGTCTCCCAACATGGCATGATTTTTTGCACATGCTGTTTCCTCTACCTGGAATGCCCTCTCTCTCACACACACACATACAAACACACACACACACATTCACATATGCACATACACACTCATATACATATATATATATATATATACCCACACAAAACACATCCATATGCATATGCAGTCACATATATATTCATATGCTCTTATAAACATATGCATGCAATACACACACACACACATAAATATGTACATATAATTTCAGATGGTCCTCAAATTACAACAGTTTGACTTACTTTTTTTTTTTACTTTAAAGAAAGCAATATGCATTCAGTAGAAGCTGTACTCTGGATTTTGAATTTTGATCTTTTGACACTGGCAGCCACAGCCAAGTGTCAGCTAAGCAATCACAAGGGAAGCAACCAGTACTCTATGGTGTGCTGTTGCTAAGCAGTGATGAGTGGTGCCCAGTAGGCTAGGTGGATTCAGTGCATTTCAACTTACACTCCTTTATTAGAGACCTGGCCCACATCACCACCCTGTGAAGCATCCCTTTGCCTTTTCAGGCTGTATGAGTTCCTTCCTCCACGATCACACTTTGAAGATCACTGTCCATTCATGCATTCATCCAATAAATATTATTTGAACATTAACATTCTTGTAGGACCTAGGAAAAATAAATGCAGTGACCAGACCTTGTCCCTTCTCTCCAGCACTCGCACTCAATTATGTTACTGGCAGCCAAGCCAAGGAATCTATCTGGATCCTGGCTAACCAGGGACTCAACCACCCGGCTGCATAAGAAATAAGCAAAAGATATAAAAAGAAAAAACAAATTTAATGTGGTTTGGATTTAATGAATCGTTTGTTTATTTCTTATGCTGGCAGGTAATCAGATGTGGCCAGTCAGGATCCAGGTATGTTCCCTGGCTTAGTGGCCAGAAACAATAACATTTATTGCATTGGAGTTTTTGTTGATATACCTGTTTTCTCCCTCAGGCTGTGAGCTTATGAAATACCTACCAAAGAGTATTTATATCTGATTTATATCTTATTTCCGTTGGCCCCATGGATTAGATGTATGGATAAATTTGCCAAAATAAAAAATTGCATTAGAGTGATAAAGATCTGGGCTATTGGTTTATTAACTTGGGTTCCCCCAAAGCAGACCCTGAAATAAGGCTTTGGGTGTGAGGTGATTCTAGGAAGAATGACATGCCTCTGGGAAGCTGATAGAACATATCTCAGAACTGTCCCATTTAATACAGAGCAAGGGCTCGCTGCCCAAAGCACAGAGAGGTCACTACTCTGGCACTAGGTTTCTCAGAACAGAAGAAGTCTTTTTATTGAGGGCCCACCGTCAAGAAAACAGGAGATCAAACTCAAACACATCTCACCAGCTAGTTGGTAGTAGGGATTTACAGGAAGGGAGAGGAGAGAAGCTGTTGGTTCGATGGCAAGAGGGGCTAGAGTTTGCGCAGGCACAGGTGGCCATCATGCCTCTTCACAAGTTGCATGGTTTTTTGTGTTTGTTTGTTTGCTTGTTTTTGTTTTTGTTTTTTTGGTATGAGGGATGGAACTCAGGGGTACTCTACCACTGAGCGTGCCTTTTCACAGGAAGTTATGACATTATAGAATGGGAGTTTTGAGCTCCTGACTGCAAAAGGTCACCCCCAGGACAATGGGCTTCTGTGCAAGCCCTTACCCCCGACCCCACTGGAACAGTGGATGGAACCCAGGGCATTGTGCATGCTTGGCAAGCACTTTTCCACTGAGCTTTTTCACTTTTTCACTTTTCCACTTTTCCTCCCAGCTGCATGTGTCCTTTCTTGAAAAGCATGATTGGAGCTGTCCTCAAGTGGACTGGGCAGTCTTTCCTGGAAAGCAACTTGAGCACTTTGTTGTTTAAGGGATTTCTCTGCCTGTGTGCAGACCTTAGCCGTTTTCACGTGAAGCAGGAAAAGGCATGGGATCCTTGGGCATCCCTCCCTGGTTTAGTGTTACTCATGTGGGTTTTAATTCTCTTGGTATGTCCAGTTCTTCTCAATCATAGACCAAGCACAATTAGGCCTCTGATTCATTTCCTCAAGCAGAAAGACAAGTTTTGAGATAAAAATATACATATCTGTGCAGGATCTGTCCCTCAAAACCAAAGGTGACCTCAAGGGTGGACAGGTCATAGATTACTGACTGTATCTGCTATGCTTGTGTTTCCATTTTTTAAATTTGGGGAGAAACTGGGTTTTTTCCTTGTTCTTGCAGGGAGAGGTGATGGGTGTGTATTTGCATGTCTGCATCTGTGTGTGTGTTCATTGTCGGGGAGGGGAAAAATTTTTCTCTCTGCGTTTCATAGTTCTTAGTTGGGACAGACCCTGCATCAAAAGACAGATTAAGCCAAGCATGGTGCTTGTAATCCCAGCTGGAGGATACTCAGGAGGCTGGGGCAGAAAGATTTCTTGAGCCTAGGAGTTCAAGGCCACCCTGGGCAACACAGTGAGAAAAAAAAAATGAAAACAAACAAGTTTAATGACATGAATGCTCATGTATAGCTGGAAGATACCCAGGGAATGAGTACACATCAAAGAGGCGACTGAATTCAGACTTAGATACCACCATCTCTGAAACAAAGGAAGAAGGGTGCTAGGGTGACCAATTAGGAGGAGATGCCCAGGAAAAAGATAATAAACAAAGGTAAGATTTGTTGTGAGGGTTTAAGTCAGTGCACTTTCCATTGATAAGGGCCTGTATTGACAGAGCCATCTTTCTCTCCCTGGTACAGAGAAGGAGAAACCCTTATAAATGGTGATTTTTTCTTCATAGACATAGATTTGTACTTTATAGTTAAAATGTCCCCCCTGTTTCAGAGTTTCTCTGAGGTCTGAAATTTCTTAGAATGATCACCTTGAAACAATCCTTACTCCTTAGAGGCATATTTGGGGGTGAAGTCATCTGGTCATATTTTGGGTGGCATATTCTGATCTCCTATATCATGTTTGCAATTTTAGAGGAAAGGAGGAGTTTCGTATGGACCAAGTCTCTCCATCTGTCATGGGTATTGCAGAAAAAATTCCTGCTTTAAGGAGATGCTGACCTAGACCAGGGTTCCAAATCATGTATGCTGCCTGTTTTATGAAGCTTCACTGGCTCAGCTCTGGCTGTCATTTATGCACTGTCTACAGCTGCTTCTGAACTACAAAGACAGAGGAGACAGAGACCATGTGGCTCACAAAGCTGAAAATACCTGGTCCTTTACTATCTGGTCCTTTCCAGAAAAATATTGCCCAACCTAGAATTATTCAATTTTCTCTAAGAAAACTTAACAGCCTCCTGGAGCTGTGGGCAAATCATTTTCCCTTTGTGTTTTACTCCAAGTTGCTGATCTCAGTGCTCAGGACAGAGAATCAGAGGAAGAAATAGGCAGACACATTCTCCAAAAATGAAAGTGACGTCAACTCTGACCCTTGGATGTGTGCCCCACTGTACAAGGCTCTTCACATGCACCTTTCTTTGATCTTCATGTTCACAATGACCCCGCACAAAAAGTATCATTATCTGTCTTCAGAGAAGAGATGGAAGCTTTGTGAGATAAGCATTCCCACTCAAGGTCACAAGGTGGCAAGTGACACAAGACACCCCATCTAGGCCTGGCACTCTTCCCACAAGTGGCTTTCTTAAATGGAGCTTTGGGATCAATCAGGCTTCACACCCAGGACAGGGACAGAGCTAAGGCAATGAAGAGGGAAGGGCCTGAGGCCAGTGGCAGGGTGGGGCACAGCCTTCTATATGTTGGGAAAGAGCTTGACTTTCCACATCTAGAAGGTGACCTACCATGGGCCAGCTGCTAACCTGCCAGTTACTAGGCTTCGTAAAGCTAAAGTCCTGTTTTATCTCACCTTCCTTTTGGCCATGTCTCACCTTCCTTTGGTTCTATCACCCCCAAGCCACGCTCAATGAATCCTCTAATTGGAATTGTGATAAGGGAACAAAGAGGATTGACTGGGAACTCACTCCCACTCCCTGGAGCAAGCTCTAGTCAATAAAGAGCCAGGTTCACCAGCTGAAAACTGGTGATGTCACTCCATGAGTGAGCCCAGGGAAGTCTCGTGTGACCAGCCTGAGCTTCAGTTGCTTCACCAAAAAAATGGAATAACTACCTGCATTGCAGGGTTGCAAAATTAGAGATCCTGTGTGTAAAATGCACAGTATTAGGCACAGTATGTATCTAATAAATAGAATCCATCACTACTATTTATCACCTCGCTTATATTAATGCTAATCCACAGAGGACAGAAAGCACAAAATTTGCACTTAAACCATGGTTCAAACCCCAGTTCTGTCACTTCCCAGACATGAAGTATTAAGCAAGAACGTTCATTTCTCTGCAATTTGTTTTGCCATATCTAAAGCAGGGTTAGTGATGTCTACCTTGTAGGGTTGTTATAAGGGTTAAATGGAATAGTAAATACCTATAATGCCTTAGGGACAGTGCCTGGCAGACAGTACTCAATTAATAGTGACATCATTACTATTAACCTGGAAGTAGAGTTTTCTAAATCTCCATCCATGATTATTTAAAGTTCAGACTTCATCCATGATACTTTTAAAAATTCTAACTCATCTTGTTTCCCCATACAAAAGAGGAAAATTCAACTGGGCTCCCACTTTGAAAATGTAACTGGAAATGCTATCTATTGCTCATCTTCTTAGGCAGGAGGGACATCTTGGAAATCTTCCTGGGGTATTTCAAACATGAGTGCTTTTTTTTTTTTTTTTTTTTGCGCTGTGCTGAGGCTAGAGGTACACGCTAGTCAAGTGCTGTATGGCTGAGCCACATCCCCAGCCCCAAACCAGAGTGCCTTCTGCAAGACTCTCTCTCCTCATTCCTTAAAAGGATCCTGATTTTGATTTTTTGCATCTCTGTTGTGTGTGTGTGTGTGTGTGTGTGTTGTGCACACGCATAGTGCGATACTGAGCAAGGAGCCCAGGCACTTCACACGTGCTAAGACAGCGCTCTGTGATTGAGCTCCATCCCCAGCGCCTTTTATTTTATTTTGAGACAGGGTCTCACTAAATTGCCTAGGCCAGCCTTGAACTTGTGATCCTCTTGCCTCAGTCTCCCCAGTAGCTGGGATTGCAGGTATTGCCACCATGCCAGGGGTTTGCATCTTTATTCTAAAACCCCAGGTCATCCCTCCTAAACACTTGCAGATTATATTACATTTTGCACCAAAAATGGTGTGCGTAGTAAATTTCTATAACTACATAAAATCCAATTGAGGAAAAGATAACAATCATTTTTTCCCAAAATACTACATAATAAGTTATTGTTAGGACGATACTAATGTCATTGAGCACATCTTATAGCCTCATCCAAAAAGGAATAGTGTGGGGCCTGGGGTGTACCCCAGTGGCAGAGTACATGCCCGTATACACAGGCTCTGAGTTCCACCCACAGCACCAAAAGCAAAAAATAAAAGACAAAGTGTAATCAGTGTATCTTGCAACAAATACATTTTATTGCTTTCTTCTATTCTTAAAATTTCTAAATTAAATACTTTTAGTTAATGTTTTTTGGTTTAGTATATATTCTATTGGAGCTCTGTGGCTCCTTCCCAGACTTGCTCATCCTTACAAGACATACATAATCTCTGCTTATACTCTAATGAGAATAAAAATAAACAAGTAAACAAATAAATAGGTGGCTATCAAACTGAGTTGTACCTGCTTGAAAATTGAGTACCACTGTGACAAGCTCCCCAATCATTCCCAAATAAAATTCTGGTTATAAAATCCCAAAAGGGTGCCAGTTGCTCCTTAAGTAGCCCATTTCTTTTCATCCTTGACCAATGTCCCCAAGTAGACTAAAGTCCTAATCCAGTGCCACAGATCACCAAGCCACAGTAGCAGTTAGTTGATGCAGACTCCAAGGGGGGACAATGGAAGACACTCAAGTTTTCAGCTCCTCTCCAGCCCCATTAAGAAATCCCAGGCCATGCAAATTGTTACTCTCTTTAGCCTTACCCGCAGCAAATTTAAATTAGGTTACACTAACAGCCAAGTTATGGAACCAGCCTCAGTGTCTGTCAACAGGTGAATGGATAAAGAAAATGTGGTATATATACACAATGGAGATTTATCCAGTCACAAAGAAGAGTGACACCATGTCATTTGCAGGAAAATGGAGAGAATTGGAGGTAAGACTCAGAAAGGCAAGTAGCACATGTTTTTTCCCCATATGTGGAATCTAAAAAGAACAAAGGAAAAGAGCAAAAGCAGTACTAGTAAAGAAGGAGAAGAAGGCCCAGGGAGCAGGAGAGGGGAAAGAGGGAAATAGGGGTGCTGGATATGATCAAGGTACATCATATGTTATATGCATGGAACTGTCACAGTGAAATCCATTACTGTGTACAATCAATATGCAATAATTATAATACAAATAAAATAAAATTAGAGGATGAAGGCAAAGGCTTAGAGTCTCCTGTGAGACTGAGTGAGAATACGCCTATGTCCTCATGCATGGAGACACCTGATGAATCAAGACGACAGAGTTGACCTAAATCCCATCAACCAATGAATGAATGGATGAAAAAATGCAGCATAAACACACAATAGAATACTATTCAACTAGAAGAAATGAAATCCTGTCAACATGGATGAGCCTGGAGGATAGTATATTAAGTGAAATAAATCAGGCACGAAAAGACAAATACTGCACATTCACCCTAGGCCCTGGAAATGTGCACATGGCCGTTGAGTGGACACTAAATAAATCCAGAGCTGCTATACCTTCTTAGGACAAAGAACTTACCTTGACATGTTGACATGATTCAACTGACCTATGGTATCTACTCAATGAACAGGAACTCAGCAAATCTTCAAAAGTCTCCTGAGTGATCCCTGACTTACAGAAGAAGCTTACGATTTATGAACTATTAAAAGAACAGTGAAAAGGCAACTAGCTCATGACAAACAGATGGGCCGCTTTTAAAGCCTTTCCTAGGAGGAAAATCCATAAATGCAAGTGCCTTTGTTATTAACAAAGAACAACTAAAACAAAGAAACTAAATCAGCATATTTTAAAAATTAAAAAGAACGTGAATATAAACCAAAAGACAGTAGGGAGAATTCAAAAATGCAAAAGATAAAAAGAACCAGAACAACACGCACTAATATATATAAATAAATAAATAAGATAAATATCTCATGAATCTGGTCAGAAAAAAAACAAAGTTAGATGAGATTAGAAAGAAGAAAATATATAAACACAGGTATGGAGATCATTAAAATAACAAACTACTATATAAAACTGTATGGCAACACTTTTGAAAATGTATAGAAACTATGATTGACTAACAAAATACAAATTTATAAACTTTATAAATTATATAATTTATAATCAAGTTTATAATTTATATAAATATAAACTAGCAAAGTTGACCCAAGAATGAGTAGATAGCTGATATAGTGTGGCTGCTATGACAGAGACTGAAAATGTCATTAAAGACAGAGCTGAGGTGTAGCTCAGTGGTACAGCACTTACCCAGCATGCATGAAGCCCTGGTTCGATCCCCAGTACTGAAGAGGAAAATAATAATAATAATAATAATAATAATAATAATAATAATAATATTTTGTACAGTTCTGGGGCCAGATAATTCTAACCACTAAAAGGTCAATAATTTATAACATTTAAAGAGCTCCTGCAAATAAAACATGATACAAATAGTGTGTGGAATAAGCAGTCACAAGAAAGGAACTCTCTTTAAAACAAAAGAAACAAATGAAAAGAAGTTCCACTTCATTCTCATCAGGGAAATCAAAATGGAAGTAACAGTGACTTGCTCCTTTTCACTCATCACGTTGGGAATAATTTTTTTAAATACAAGACTCAGCCAGGTGTGGTGGTACACACCTGTAATCTCAGCCACTTGGGAGGCTAAGGCAGGAGGATCACAAGTTCGAGGCCAGCCTCAGCAAGGCCCAGTCTCAAAATAAAAAGGGGTGGGGATGGAGCTCAGTGGTACAGTATCCCTGGGTTCAATCCCCAGTACCCAGAAATTTATTTAGTTATTTAATTAATTAATTAAAATGTAAGATCCAGGGCTTGCAAAGATGCATTGAAAGTGGCACACCTCATTAGTGGGAATGTGACCTATTATTACACTTTTGGGAAGTTAATAGACAATAACTATTTGAAATCCCACATCTGGGACTCTGCCCTATAGAAATATGTTTACTAGTGAATTGTTTGTAGTAGTAACAAAAGGTAAGCTGGGAATGCCCTGCGTGTCCTCAAAGGTACAATGGTTGAATAATCAGAGTACACCCATATCATCGGTCATTAAGTAGCTATTAAAAATAATGAGTTAGATATCTATCTCTTTGCCTGGAGAAATTCCATGATGTATGTGCTACCAAATAAACAAATAAGCAGAACATATAGGTCATATGTTCTCAGATATGAAAAAGATTGCACAAAAACACCAGGTCACACTATGCTGTTAATATTAATTACCTGAAAATATATGTGTCTATTAATTATCTCAAGAAAGGAGGAGTTGGTTAAAGTGAAACAAAGGAACAAAAAAGTAAAAGTAAATAGCATCAAAGTAGAAAATACTCCAGGCACACGGCACACACCTACAGTTCCACCTACTTGGGAGCCTAAGGAGGATGGCGAGCCCAGGAGTTCCAGACCAGCCTGGGAACACAGGGAGACCCCATCTCAAAACAAAGAAAGTGAAAACATTTTTAAATGGTTCAATATTAACCAAAAGCCTGGAATACAAAATACTATGATACGACTGCACATATTTAAAGTCTGAGCATGCACATCAACTTGTGATGGCAAATAAAGTGAACAAAAAGTATTAGAAAACCCCCAGGGGAATTGTGAGCAATTATAGGTGATGGTTAAAGATAGCTGAATAAGCCTAAGGGTTCCATTCCCAGATACAATGACAAGAGTCATGCAATGCGACAATTAACATGTGCAGACACTCTGACAGCTACAATACACATTTGTTGCAGCAATTTCCTCCTTTGTGTGTGTGGGGGGGGGGTGTATATATATTTTCTTTAACTTTTTAAGTTTTATCTTAGTCCCAGCTTTATTGAGTATGGTTCACCAGTGGGAATTGTATATATTTAAGGTGTATGCAGTGATGTTTTAATATATATACACATTATAAAGTGATTACCACCATCAAGCTAATTTGCACATAGCACCTTTTTCTCTTTATAATTTCCTTATCTTACTTGATTATTCCAACAGCCCTACAAGCTAGCCATTATTGTGAGTCCCATTTTATAGATGAGGAAATTGAGTTTAAAGAGGACTCAGATGAAAAGTACAAAGTCACTGGAGTCAGAAAGACCTTGAGTTCATTTTCACAGCCACATGCCCTTGGACAAATCACTCTATTTCCCTAAGTTTCCATTTTCCTTTTCTCAAAGTGGAAGTAAAAATAGTCACTTTGGGGCTGGGGATGCAGCTCAGTGGTAGAGCACCTGCCCGGCATGTGCAAAGCCCTGATTTGGATCCCTAGAACAAATTAAAAATAAAACAGCTTCGTTGAAGAAGAGTCATGAGATGTAGAAGTGAAGCATGAATCGTACTTGGCATGCCACAGTCACAGTTGATGGCACCTGGGTTTTTAGCAGCCTTGGGCACTGCTGCTAAAAATCACAAACAAGGGTCTTTGTGAACTTTCTTCTTCAACATGCCATCTTCATCCATCCAGCTGGGAAGTATTTCTCAAATTGCTCCTCGTTTTTGGATCCCGACCAGAGAAATGAGTATCAACCCTGGACAAGCAGGAACTGGTCCTGGTTTGGGCGGATGCACAACAGCTGCAGAGAGACTCAGTTGGCCACAAGAACACACATGTCCGCACCGACATCATCATCAAGGCCTAACCTCAGTGCGTGCTACCAGGTCACACTGCTGTCATCTAACGATGCTGCGGGACAAATGGAGGGTCTCTTGTCCACACATTAACAAGTATTAAGGGGCTTGTTGAAAAATTAATTTGAATTGGCAGTATGTATGTATCTATTCTTCCAAAAAACTGCAGTTACGGCTTGACTTTAGTCAATACAGGGACAGACATGTTGGGTCCAAAGATGGCAGCTAGACAAAGGGGGGCTGGGCATCTGAAGTTACCCATGCGTGCCAAACAGTCGACTGCTCACCACTCTGACGTCAAGCAATCATCAATGAACACGCTGACCTCTGAAATCTGCCCATACCTGTCACGGGGCCTCAGCCAACTAAAAACAGATGCCTTTTGGTGAGATTCCCCCTCCCTCAACCTACCCATAAAAATGGCCTCTCCCAGTCTTGGGCGCGACTTCCCCGGCCACAATGGTGGACCAGTGAACCTCACCCAAGAGCGGACCCCAATAAAGCTGTGCTTTTACCTTGGCTAGTGGTCATGGTCTTTACTGCCGATCTGACCTTATAAGATACATGAGGCACACTTTTTTCTTTTTTTTTTTTTTCTTTTCTCTTTTCAGTGCTAGGGATTAAACTCAGGGCTTCACACGTGCTAGATAAGTGCTCTACCACTGAGCTACATCCCCAGCCCTTTTAATTTTATTTTGAGACAAGGTCTCACTAAGTTTCCCAGGCAGCCTCAAACTTGCAGTCTTCCTGCCACATCCTCCTGAGCAGCTGGGATTACAGGCATGTGCCACCATGCCCAGTCTTGTTTGGCACATTTTAAGTATTCTCAATATGCATATATTCATAGGCTCTCTTTCCTTCCCAGCAGCTCTAAGTCAAGCAGCCCCCTCTGCCGTGCTCCCATTATGATGTACTGTGCCACCACAGGCCCAAAGCAATGGGGCCAGATGACCATGGATTGAAACATCTGACACTGTGAGCCAAAACAAACCTTTCCTCCATTTAAGTTGATTTGTGTCAGGCATTTGTTATAGCACCAGAAAACTGACTGACACAGTACCCTAGACAACTGGGGATTTGACACCCCTGGAGATCAATCTCCAAAAGGAGGCATAGGAGTCAGTGGTAAACACCCAAGTACTCCTCCCCTCAGTGGGATAATTCTGAAGGTGATTTCTACATGATACTCAGAGGGTCCCCAGTATAGAGCCTGCTTGCACACAGCGGGGGAAATCTTGTTAATATACTCCCTTTCTTCCTTTACTTTCCCCACTCCTGAGACATAACTGAGACCAAATAAACCACCTGCACCCAAGTGCTTTGGGAGCCTGCTCTGAACTCAAATCAAGACTGTCAGTTCCATGGGGTCCTTGCCACAACAGGAGCCCTGAATCCCCAAGAATTCAAAGACCACCCCCACATAATACACAAATGCTATTGTGCAACCAACCTCAGATCAAAAATACTCAGGGAAAAAGATTGCATCTGTACTGAACACATACAGATTTTTTTGTGTGTCATTATTCCCTAAACAAGACAATAACAACTATTTACACAGCAGTCACACTGTGCTAATTATGAGTAATCCAGAGATGATTTAAAGTCTTGGAGGATGTTCATGAGTTCTATACAAATACTACATTTCACATAAAGGACTTGAGGACTTGCAGGTTCGATTACCTGTGGGGGGCCCTGGACCAATGCATCATGGATAGCAAGGGAAGTCCCTGTTAACATTCTGGAAGTAGCAACGCTATGGTATGAAGAACAGAGGAGAATGTTCTGACTATAAATTAGTGGCAATGCGTGACTCATTCATGCTACAGATGCTCTCATGGGTGTGAAATAAGATCGTAGGTGTACCAAGTATTCATTTTGGCTGGAAACATGTATCCAAAGAAAATAGGTTCTATCAATTATGGTACCACATGTTTAATGGAAAATAAGGAGCTGTAAACAAAATTAAGGATGTGAAAATATCGCCAAAATAAATTATGTGAGAAATGAAATGTAAGGTGCAGAACAACATGTTAGTATGCTACTTTTATGTATTTAAAGAAAGACTGAGTGAGCAAGAGAGAGAAAGAGAGTAAAGAGTAGAAGGCTACCCAAGAAATAATAACAGAGGTCATTCATGAAGAGGGCTTGTAAGAACCAGAAGGTGGAGCCTGTGTCGGGGGCAGCATTTCATTATGCCATTGCAGAGTAAGTTCCTCAAGCAAAAGTTCGAAGTACACATTTAAAAGGTTAATTTTTACTTGGGCATAACTGTACATAACTGTTATTCCAGCTACTTGAGCAACTGAGGCAGGAGTCACAAGTTTTAGACCAGCCTGAACAATTTAATGAGACCTTGTCTCAAAATAAAAATAACTGGGGCCGTAGGTCAGTGATAGAGCATTTGCCTAGCTTGTGTGAGGCCCTGGGTTCAGAGTCAAAAAGTTAATGTTTTTGCAGACATGGTCTCCTTGTACAGGCTGATATCAAAATCTTGATTCTCTTGCCTTAGCCTCCTGAGTTGGGAGGACAGGTGCGCACCACTGTGGCCCACTTAAAAATTCATTGTTTAAAAGAAATCAAAAGGCCAGTAGGGGATGAGGTAAATATGAAAGGATTCCAGGAGACAGGAAGGCTTCCTGGAGAGACAGAAATGCAGTGCTCCCAAAGAACAAAGCACAAAGGCCTGCCAACAGTGTCGAGCAAGGGTACAGGAGGGATTCCCTAATCTGTAAGGACTACAGTAGGCTGACACAGATGGCCCTTGGGCTAACAGGAAGGCATTTTCAACACAGACATGGTTTGAAATCTCAGTCCCAAGTACAGCACCCAACTTACAGCAGGTGATCAAGAAATGTTTGATAAACTCATTCATTCAGTGTCTAGTGACTGACTGCTTATTACTCTCCAGGAGATTTCCTTGATTAACCACATAGTACAAATCTCCTTCCCAGATGGTAGAATGAGACAGACATGTATGGCTGCACTACTGGGATGACTCTGTACCATGCAGAGCCAGAGGAATGAGCAGTTGTGCTCCATTTGTGCACAATGAGTCAAAATGCATTCTGCTGTCGTGTATAACTAATTAGAACAAATTAAAGAATTAAAAATACATCTCCTTCCCCCATAGAATTTTCATCACGATGGATGATAATGCCAGACTCAGGCATCCAAATGCCCCATTAAAGTCCTGAACACCCAGGACCACCCTGCCTGGGAACTTCCATGAGGCTTCCTCTGGACTGAGAGGGGACATGAGGAAGGTGCCCCAGTGACAGGGGAACCCCTAGGAGCTGCTCCCTCTCCTCCCCTGCTCCATAATCCCAAAGCACACATCTTCCCCAGAGAAAAGGTGACATGAAATGTGGCAAGAGTAGAAACAAAATAATTAGCATCCTCTTCCTTAACAAGGAGCCATGAGGATGGAGTCCCCCAGAGTCCCCAAATTATAAATATCCTGCTGCGCCCCTGACCTCCCACTCACCAGCCCCAGGCTGCTGGAGGAACATATCAGTTCCTCCCGTAGACATAAGGTCCACCCCCTCATCACAGCAAGTTGCCTCCCATCCTCTTCCTGGGGGCTTAGCACTGACCTAAGGTTCTTCTGTCAGCTAGGATTAAGGAGGCTTGCTGAGACCACCCTTTGCTGATGCCATCCTGGTGAGCAAGTGAGAGGAGAGAATGAGGAGCTGGAAGGGGTGAGAGGAGAGCTATCCGTTTCCTTCCTGGATGCTGAGAGAGGACTGAGACCAATTCCAGACTTTCTGAGTAGACAAAGAGGACAGAGAGCAGACCCTCATTGTCAGGACATGCGGGAGGAAATAATATAGGCTCTGCAGTTGGGGGAACCTGCACAAATGGGAGAGACATTGAAAAACAGATTTCTCCAATGCAGCAGTTCTCCAAGTGTGGTCACTGGCCCAATAGCACCAGCATCTTCTGGGGACTTTGTAGAGGTGCTGATTCTTGAGCCCCACTCCAGACATTCTAGTTTGGGCCCAGTTCTCTGTGATTTAACAAGCCCTCAAGTTGACTCTGGTGCAAACTGCAAATGTGTTCCAGAAAGGGAATCAGAGTGTGATGTACAACCCAGGAAAATCAGTGGGTTGCAGGACCAAAACCTCAACCACGACTCCAACAAACTTTGAAAAGTAATATAGGGCATCACTGGAGGTCTCTTGGGATTGAAGATTTTGATGCTAATCTTTCTTTAAAACCCCCCTTTTAACACCCCTCCTATCTCCAAGTGTCATGCTCCACATAGCAGCTGTTTTAATCTCTCTGTGACTCTCACAACATCTTGGGGTCACCTGTGTCCTTTTTTTTTTTTTTAAGACAGAGTCTCCTGTTGCCTAGACCAACTTTAAACTCTTGGGCTCAAGTTAACTTCCTGCCTCAGTCTTCCAAGCAGCTGGGACCATAGGTGTGCACCTTCAACACCAGTCACCTAGATCTTTTCCTTTACAGACCTACTGGTATACTATGTTCTCATTTACATCCTAATCACTTCAGCAACTCTTAGATTTTTCTGGAGGCTTATGTTCCTTGGAAGGCAGAGGGATAAGAATTTACAGTTTTTGTAACTTATTATTCTTCCCTCACATGTGTTAACAGAATAGAGTTTAGCTCTGAAATGCTCAATCTCATAAACGTTGGCCATGGCCATGGAACAAGAGAAAGTGAAGGAGAGTCTAAGTTCAGACGACCTGCAAGCTAGATGTGCCCCCACAGTTCTCTCAACCCCAATATTCTCACTGTTATTCTAAGAACTACCCATAAATAATCTAGCTTCAACCTGATACAAATTCCTCTGATGTATTCTTGTTGGAAATTAATTTTTTTAAATATGCCCCTAACCAGGTAAGAAGTAAATTGAGTAACAGAATATCCTCTCTGGCAGAAAGAGAAAATACTGAAGATTTATAAAGATTGGTAAGTCATGCTATGGTGGGTTTTCTGTTCCATGTCATCTACTTATCATAAGAGAAATGGATAGTGCCTGGCACTTAACACATTCTTCATCAATGTTCATTAAAGGAAATGAAGGATAAATATGCCCTCTGGGAGATGGGAACTGAGAAAGACAAATACAGCCAAGCTTTGGTGTCTTGTATGGTTGCAATAAAATATCTGCTTCTATCAGCTTTGACATGAAGCCTCTCCTAAGTCCCAAACTGACAAAACAGACAAGAGTTCAACACACAGCTCCGACTCGACAGATTACAGTATCCAGGATGAGCTCCCAAATTCTTTCTAAATAGCTGGGCAAATAAGACCAAGTTTAGACCCATCAGCCATGTAAAACAGGTGAACAAAAACATTATCAAAATATCCCTAAATGTTTACAGTCCTTTTTAATGTTTTTATTAGTGCATTATAGTTATATGTAATAGTGGGATTCATTTTGACACAATCATACATGCATGGAATATAATTTGCTCCATTTTAGATGCCAGTGCTTTTTGACTCCCCCATTCTCCTTCCTCACCTCTACTGGTCTTCCTTCTATTTATAGTTTTTAATTGGTGCTTTATAGATACACAGAAAGGTAGAATCACTGTGGTCTATTCATATGTGTGCACAGCATGATTTGGTAAATTCCATTGTGCAGTCCCTGCCCTTTCCTGTCTCTCCCTCCTATTTCAACTGCCAGTAGCAGCCTGTCTAGAACATAAGAACATGTAAAGTGACTTACCCTACAAAGCTACTGTTCTTGGTGAAATGGGCTTCCAAAATGCAAATAGATTTAAGGCTCCAGTTTTTTGGTTTGGGTTTTGGTTTTAACTATCAAGCTCTCCCTAAAATCTCTGCTGAGACAGCTTGTTTTCTGCATTTATCAGTGGTCTCTGTTCTCCCCTGAAAAGCTACTGACTGCTGCCCCAGCATGCTCAAACCCATGGCTAGAAGGCTGCTCCCTAGCTCACTCAAGCATTTCTGCTCCTATCCATTTAAATAAGTCATTTTAAATAACTCCAAGCTCGATTGTGCTGGTTGTAGTTGCTACTGCGATTGTATCATTTAATTAAATAGTATGTCTAATACAACAGGGGATCAAACATGCCAGGCAAGTACTCTCCACTGAATTATATCTAATAGAAATTTGTAATTACTTTAATTGACAAATGTTGTGTATATTTACAGTGTACATGATGTTAAAAATTTGTGTATGCACAACTCAGGAGGCTCAGACAGGAGAATAGTGAGTTCAAAGCCAGCCTCAGCAACAGCAAGGCACTAGGCAACTCAGTGAGATCCTGTCTCTAAATTTAAAAAAAATACAAAATAGGGCTGGAGATGTGTCTGAGTGTTCACATACCCCTCAGTTTAATCCCCAGATGCCAAAAAAAAAAAAAAAAAAAAAAATCTACATATGCTGTACAATTGCTAAGTCAGGCTAATGAGCAAATGCATAACATCACATACTTTGTATGATGAGAACACTTAAAATCTACTCTCCTAACAATTTTCAAGAATACAATATATTGCCAGGCACAGTGGTGCATGCCTATAATCGCAGTTGCTCAGGTGGCTGAGGCAGGAGGATCGTGAGTTCAAAGCCAGCCTCAGCAAAAGCAAGGTGCTAAGCAACTCAGTGAGAGCCTGTCTCTAAATAAAATACAAAATAAGGCTAGGGATGTGACTCAGTGGTTGAGTGCCCATGAGTTCAATCCCCAGTACAAAAAAAAAAATAGAATACAATGTATTATTATTAACTACAGTCACCATGTTGTACAACAGATCCTTCAATTTATTCCTCCTGTCCAACTTAAATTTTTACACCCTTTGACCAACACTCCCAAATCCCCACCCCAACAGCCTCCACTAACCACCCTTCTACTCTCTGCTTCTATGAATTTGATGCTTTGAGATTCCACATATAAGTGAGAGCATATGTATTATTGTCTTTCTGTATCTGACTCATTTCATTTAGCATAACGTTCTCCAGGTTTGCCCATATTGTGGCAAATGACAGGCCTTCCTTCCCTCTTAGGGCTGAATAGTATTCTGTTGTGCATATACATGCACCACAATTTTCTTCTTTGCAGTGTAGGGGAGGGAACCCAGAATCTCACACATGCTACACAAGTGCTCTACCACTGAGTTGCACCTCCGGCTCTCTGTATACCACAGTTTCTTTATCCATTAGTCTGTTCTCAACACAAAATTGATGTTTAAATTGTATCTTGCTGGTGGAAGGATGAAAGGGAAGGAAAGAAAGGAGACAGAGGAAGGGAGAATGGGAAAGGAAGAAAAGAGCATGACCAGGTTCTCCTTACTATATAGGTTTTGGGTTTAGATTTGATACCATTTTGTTCTCTGTGAAATTTTGCTCTACTAAAAACAAACAAAGGTGTATTAGTCAGCTTTCCATCACTGTGACAAAATACTTGAAATAATGAACTTATTAGGAGGAAAAGGTTACACACTTTTAAAAGTTTTAGTACATGGTCATTTGACCCTGTTGCTTTGGACCTGTGGTAGCAGAGTACATCATGGCCAGAGCACATGGCAGAGGAGGCCTGTTCACCTCATGGCAGTCAGGAACCAAAGACAGAGAGAGAGAGGAAGGGACTGGGGTCTCACAGTCTCCTTCAAGGACATGCTCCAATGACCTAACTTTCTCTCACTAGGTCCCACCTCTTAAAGGCTCCACCCAACAGTGCCACAGGGTAGTGACTAAGCCTTTAGCATGTGAGCCTTTAGGGGACAGATATCCAAACAATAGCAAAATAGCAACTTGGACAACAACTAAATTGACTATAAACAACTAAGTTAGATCTCTGAGAAACTGTCTCAGGCATGAATCGCTCAGGGAGACAAAAACCCAGTGAAGATAGCTTGAAGATAGGTTAACACAAAGGAATTTACAGTAAGGATTGTGTGGATTTGCACAGAACCCTCTTGGTCTCAGTGGGAAGCTGGGACTGGGTGCCCATCTGACTCCTGGTTTTCTATTGCTTTCCTTGCCTGTTTCCAGGAGACAGAGGATGCCCATGGAACCAGAAAACCAAACAACAGTCTCAGAATTCCTCCTTCTGGGACTCTCAGAAAAGCCAGAGCATCAGAATCTCCTTTTTGGACTTTTCCTATCCATGTACCTGGTCACTGTGCTGGGGAACCTGCTCATCATCCTGGCCATCATCACAGACTCCCACCTGCACACCCCCATGTACTTCTTCCTCTCCAACCTGTCCTTGGTTGACATCTTCTTTTCCTCCACCACTGTCCCTAAGATGCTGGTGAACATCCAGACCCAGAGCAGAGCCATCACTTTCGCAGGCTGCCTTGCCCAGATGTACACCTTCCACCTCTTCGGGACCATGGACAGCTTCCTCCTGGCCGTCATGGCTATTGACCGGTTTGTGGCCATAGTTTATCCTCTGCGCTACTCAGTCCTCATGAGCCCCCGTGTCTGTGGGCTGTTGGTGGGGGGGCCGTGGGTGGTCACCAACCTCCAGTCCCTGGTGCACACCTGCCTCATGGCTCAGCTGACCTTCTGTGGCAGCTCTGAAGTCCCCCACTTCTTCTGTGACCTCATGCCCCTGCTGAAGCTCTCCTGCTCGGACACGCACTCCAATGAGCTGGTGATCTTTGTTTTCGGCATCGTCATGGGCATTGGTCCGCTGTCCTGCATCCTCCTCTCTTACATCTGCATTTTCCAAGCAGTCTTTAGGATCCCTTCTGTGCAGGGCAAGTGGAAAGCCTTCTCGACTTGCGGCTCGCACCTCACTGTGGTGTCGCTGTTCTATGGGACCATCTTTGCTGTGTACTTACAGCCTGCATCCCCCACCTCCTCCCAGAAAGACAAGGCAGCCGCATTGATGTGTGGGGTAGTCATCCCTACACTGAACCCTTTCATCTACAGCCTACGGAACAAGGACATGAAGGCAGCCCTGAGGAAGCTTGTTGGCAAAGCAGTCTCCTCCCTGTCTTAGGGCAGAGCAGGTGTTGGGTGTCTACAGTGTTCTGGGACCACTACTGGGTACTAGGCACACAGAGATGCATTCTGGAGTTCTGAGGCTGGCAAGGAACAGAGTCACCTAAATAAGTCCTAATGATATGATGTGGTAAATGTGTCATATAGAGATGAATGAAGTGCTGCTGGGAACCCAAAGGAAAAGCATCTATTTTCTCCATCAGAGATTCAGGGAAGACTTCAACGTAGCCTGAGATTAATCTCTAGGCTTACAGAATCACTATGTGGATAATACTAGTGGAACAAAAGATGTGGCTACCATCTTGTTAACATGGACAAAGGCAGCCCGTGGATTAGCTAGTTACATCCCTGTACTTCCTCAGTGTTGAGGAAAGATGTTTTCAAATATTTTTTTAGATGTTGATGGACTTTTATTTTATTCATTTATTTTATATGTGGTGCTGAACCCAGTGCCTCACATATGCTAGGCAAGCGCTCTGTTACTGAGCCACAACCCCAGCCGTGAGGAAAGATTTTGAACACATCTTCTGAGACTGGCAGCCACCAGCCTTGGCCTCCTTGGGTGACTCTGAGACTTCTGTTTAAGACGATGACTTTGGATGAGGAATGATGTCATCAACAGACTTCCATGTCCCCCTCTTAGGTTATTAAAGATGTTGGCACTTGGCTCATGGAGATCTCGATTCAGTAGGTCTGACATCAAGCCCTGAAATCTGCCCATTTTACAAACTCCCCAGGTGGCTTTGATTTGGGGAGCCTAAGAACTAGAGTTTGAGGACAGGCTCTGCTCTAGCTCCAAAACCTATGCATTTCCAGTGACAACAGTCACCTGAGGCTGAACCCAGGGACTCTACAGGCTTGAATGACAGCAAGAAGATCAGGTGGGCTGGAAATTTTGGACAGTTGATGATATGGGTTGAATTGTAGCCCCCAAAAAACCTATGTTGGAGTCCTAATCACAAGTGCCTCAAAATGTTATCTTATTTGGAGACAAAGCCTTTCCAGAGGTAATCAGGTGAAATCCAGTATGACTGGCATCCTTACTTAAAAGGAGAATTTGGAGCTAGAGGTACAGTTCAGTGGTAGGCAGAGCATGTGCTTGGCATGTATGAGGAACAGGGTTCAGTCCTCAGCACAAAAAAAGATGGGAAGAGAATTTGGACACAGGTGTACTCATAGGGAGAATACTATATAAAGAAATTTGGGTGGGGGCTGGGGTTGTGGCTCAGTGGTAGAGTGCTTGCCTAGCATGTGTGAAGCCCTGGGGTTAATTCTGAGCACTGCATATAAATAAATGAATAAAATAAAAGATCCATCAACATCTAAAACAAAATTTTTTAAAAAAAAATAAATTGGGGGGCTGTTGCTGTGGCTCAGTGGTAGAGCGCTTCCCTAGCATGTGTGAGGTACTGGGTTCAATCCTCAGCACCATATATAAATAAAATAAACATAAAAAATACAACATCAAAAAAAGAAATTGGGGTGATGTTTCTATAGACAAAGTAATGCCAAAAAATGCTAGCAAACCATCAGAAACTGGCAGAGAGGAACAGGAACAGATTCTCTCTCACAGTGCCCTGCCCACACCTTGACCTTGGACTTCTAGGCTCCAGAACTAAAAGACAATAAATTTCTGTGGTTTAAGCCACCTAGTTTGTGGTACATTGTTACAGCATCCCTAGAAAACTAATGTAGTTAGTCTGAGAAGTAATGTTGTCCTGCAAAGACCATGTCTACATACATCTTCCCAAATTCATGATCAACTGCATGTGCTAGTTAAGGGACTCTGGGCTAATAGCTGGAGAAAAGAAAAAGGATTTCAATTGCATGGATTCATTTTCTGGATTATAGGTGTGATGAACATAATGATGCTGACCACTGAGACTTACTATCTACACAGGGCTAAGCCTTTTATATGCACCATTTCATTACATTTCAAACAGCATTCCTACAGAAAAGGTAAAAAAAAAAAAAAAACACTTTTCTTATAGATGGAGAAAATGAGGTTTGAAAAGTAAAACTTCTGATGAGTGGTAGCTAAGATTCAGAGGACCCAGCCCAGAGCCTGGATCTTGACAAGGACATGATATTTTCTAGCATTTGGTGTAGAACAGGGCCTATAGGCTACAGCCCACAAGATAGATCCAGTGTGCAATCTGTTTTGTTTGTTGTTGTTGTCGTTCTTGTTGTTGTTTTTATATCCTGCAAGCTAAGAATGATTTTTTACACTTTGTCATGGTGGGAAAAATCAAAAGAAAAATATTCCTTGACAGACTAAAATTATGTTAAATTCTAATTCTCATGCCTATAAATCAAGTTTTACCCCAACACAACCACAGCCACTCATTCTCATACCATCTATGACTCCTTTCACACTTCCGGTGAGAGACTGAGTAATCTCCACAGAGACCCTACAACACACAAAGTCTAAAATAGTTACTAGCTGGCCATTTAGCAAAGAAGTTTGCCAACTCCTTTTCTATAGAAAAATCAGAGCCTGCTACTCAAAGTGGTCCATGACCCAGAAGCAACATCCTAGGGAGCTTGTTAGGAAGGAAGGCTCAGACTCCATCCCAGACCACTGACTCACAATGGTAATAACATCCTCCAAAGAATTCATATGATCCTTAAAGTTTGAGCATCACTGAGCTGGCACAGAGGGGAGGACTACTGTAGAAAGCTGAAACCCAAGTTTTGTTGTTTTGTTGAGATAAGTTTTGTTTTGGTTTGTTGTTTTATTTTGTTTTGACAAGGGAGGCTGGTGCCCATCTCCCAGGCTCAAGCAGTCCTCCTGCCTCAGGCTCTGGAACAGCTGGGTCTGCACGCAAGCCCCTACCGGCTCCCGGCTGGACTTAATTGAAGCTTCAGTTAGAGGAAGTAGCCACCAGGTGGCAGTGATGCCATTTTACAAAATGCATCTATTCTTCAGCAACGGGAGTTGAGGGTGTAGTTCAGTTATGGTACAGAGCTTGCCTACAATGTGTAAGGCTCTGAATTGAATCATCAGCACCACCAAAAAACAAGGAAAAAGAAAGAAAGAAAGGCTTCTCAGCTGAGGAGCCACCAGTTCCACCTGCCTTACTATATACGGCCTCTTCCAGGAAGAACAGCATGGCAAAGCTGCCAGGTTGAGAAGACATGTCCATCTTTTGGAAGAATCACAGGTGATCCATGTTGTGTGAGCCCAGACTACCAGGGAAGTTGGATTTGCAGAGGGCTGTGGAGGGTGGCAGAGGTTGTTCTACAGAGCAGAGGGGATGGTGATAAGGTTTAAGTAGGGATATGAGGAGGGTCTGTGCTTCAGAACCAAGCCAGCGGTGAGCTTACCATAAATCCAGACTCATCAGACCTTTAGTCAACATCATCAGCCGTATGGGCCATACAGTTTCTGTTCCAACAGCTCAGCCCACTACTGTAGCACGAAGGCAGCCTGAGGGGAGACATCAAGGAATGGCCCAGTGAAACTTCATCTATGGACATTGAATGTTGAATTTCATATTACAGTATATGTCACAAAATGCAGTCTTTTTGAGGTGAAAGACCTCTACAATGAAAACTATAGGACACTAAAGAAAGAAATTGAAGACCTCAGAAGATGGAAAGATCTCTCATACTCTTGGATAGGCAGAATTAATATAGTTAAAATGGCCATACTACCAAAACTGCTATATAGACTTAATGCGATTCCTATAAAAAGCCCAATAAAATTCTTCATAGAACTAGAAAAAGCAATCATGAAATTCATTTGGAAAAATAAGAGACCCAGAATAGCCAAAGCAATCCTTAGCAGGAAGAGTGAAGCAGGAGGCATCACAATACCAGACCTTAAACTAGATTACTGAGCAATAGTAACAAAAACGGCATGGTATTGGTACCAAAATAAACGTGTAGACCAATGGTACAAAATAGAAGACACAGAGAAAAAAACCACATAAATATGATTATCTCATACTAGACAAAGGTGCCAAAAACATACATTAGAGAAAAGATAACCTATTCAATGGTGCTGGAGAAACTGGAAATCCATATGCAGCAGAATGAAATTGAAACTTTATCTCTCATCCTGCACAAAAATCAACTTAAAGTGGATCAAAGACAGACACTAGAACAGAGACCCTGCACCTAACAGAAGAAAAAGTAGGCCCAAATCTTCATCATGTTGGCTTAGGATCTGACTTCCCAAATAAGACTCCTAAAGCACAAGAAGTAAAATCAAGAATCAATAAATAGGATGGATTCAAACTAAAAAGCTTCTTCTCAGCAAAGGAAACAATCAATAATGTGATGAAAGAGCCTATAGAATGGGAAAAAATCTTTACCACATGCACTAATCCCAGGATATATAAACAACTCAAAAACCTTAACACCAAAAAAAACAAACAACCCAATCAATAAATGGGCTAAGGAGCTGAACAGACACTTCACACAAGAAGAAATACAATAGATCAACAAACATATGAAAAAAATGTTCATCATCTCTAGCAATTAGAGAAATGTCAATCAAAACTACTCTAAGATTTCATCTCACCCCAGTCAGAATGGCAGTTATCAAGAATACAAGCAATAATGAGTGCTAGTGAGGTTGTGGGGGAAAAGTTACACTCATATATTGTTGGTAGGACTGCAAATTGGTGCAACCACTATTGGGTACTTTGTTGCAGTAACAAAAAATGGACTAATGCAACCACCCTGTGGCTGCCTTGTTACTCAATCTCCAGCCCTTCCAAAGGTCAAACAGTATGGCCCAAGGTTCCAACATGAATCACACTGTGACAAACTATCTGGTGGGGTCCCCAGATATACAGAGATTCATCAGGCAATTTACCCCGTGGGCTTAAAGGCTATTTCCCAGGAATAAATAAATATCCAGAAGTTTCTTTGGAACATGCAGGAGACCCCAGAAACCTGAGAGGAAGGAGTGAGGAGCTAAGGATAACATGAAAATCTGCCAAGGCCCTCTCCACACCAGGCCACTTGTCCCCCAACCTCTGACCAGCCACTCCTCTCCAGACTGACTCCCCTTCCTTTGGCACAACCAGCCTACAATAACCATAAAAGCCCCATAGGCACCCCAAGCCTTGAAAGCTGAATGGGCATTTTGACTATACTAATTCTGCCGGTTCAAGAGCATGGGAGATCTTTCCATTTTCTGAGGTCTTCAATTTCTTTCTTTAGTGTTCTATAGTTTTCATTGTAGAGGTCTTTCACCTCAAAAAGACTGCATTTTGTGGCATGTACTGTAAGAGCAGCTCCTGGCTTGGTGGCCAGTTGCTGAGTGTGTCCTAGGGCCTGTGTAGAGGCCTGGTCAGAAGGAGAGCCCAGCAGGCCTGCAGCTAGGAATCACTGTAGAGGGGGAAACCCAGCTTAACTTCACCTTCAGCTCCTAGATGCACTTTTCCAAAGGCCACCAGGAATGATGCACAGCTGACTGCCACTCATGTGAGACCATGCCCCATCTCAGGAAGCAGTTCACACTGTACCTCCTACTCCTCAGCACTGCCCAGGTGCACAGCTCTGGGCAGCCACCTCTTACCTGGCTCCTCTGTGGTCTGACTCTCAGCCAGGGAGGCCTGTGCAGGCTGGGTCATTTACCTCCTCCCCCTGTAAAGGTAGGGTGGTAAATGTAGGGGAGCCAGTCTGGAGACAACTGAGAATACCAACAGGGAGTGGAAGGAGCCTGGGGAGCCGCTTCTCTGTCTTCCATCTCCCAAGATCTGAGAACACCAGGGTGCTGGAAGATACTTGCACCCCCATTACCTTGCTAACAGTCCTCCCTTTGGACCAATGAGAAAAGTGAGGCCTAGAAAGAATGTCTTTGTTCAGTGTCCTCTGAAAACTGACCCTGAGACAAGCATTCAAATACAAGCGGTTTGTTGGGGAAGTAATCCATCAAGAAATGCTGAAAATGAAGTGGAGAATCCACACAGGGAAGGGAAGTCAGTAAAGAGTGTATTAAAAAGTGAGTTTCCACAGCAGGCAGCTGGACCTAATCTGAATGGGGACATAGGTCAGTGTACACCATTGCATCTCAGTCATCACAAATGATAGGTGAGGGAGCCGGAGTATTTATCTACCAACTCCCACTGTGTGCCACAGAGGGGCAGACCTTTTCTGAAACCTAACTGGCCCTCTCTACCAATCTACATTTGCTCTTTCAAAAAATCCCCATATGTTCCAGGGCTTGGTCAATCTATCAGGGACCAAAAGCACATAGAGCATGCAGTCAGTGAGAACACTTGGAGGAAGGAAAATACATACACACATGTGCATGCACAAACACAGGCTCCAAAACCTGTACATATGCAACTAGCAAAAGCCAAAAGAATGTACAAGCTTCACTGTGTGAAATTCAGTATTCACACTATTTCATAATGCACAATTTGCAGATAATTTGCTCTCATCAAGAATTTCTGATTGCTTAGAATTGTAGCCAATGATGAATTAAATGAGCTACATATAGGCAAATAAATGTAATAGGAAAAGGACAGAAATTCTGTTAAATGTGTTTACAAAAAATAATATTTATATATTTTTATGACATGAGGGTATTTCTTTGTTATTGTTTTTCCCTTGAAACAAGGTCTTGCTGTGTTTCCCAGGCTGGCCTCAAGCTCCTGGGCTCAAGAAATTCTGCTGGCTCAGCCTCCCAAGAAGCTGGACTACAGGCACATACCACTGCACCTAGTTTGAAGGTGTTTCTTAATCATTTGATGTGATATAGATGAAACCAAGTGCTGCTGTCAAGTCCCAGCTCCTCTGAAGCTCTAGGGTATCCCTATGGGGCCCCAGACCTGTGGCCCCTAACCTGGACTTCCATAGAGGTTATCTTGACTCTCAATCTCTCTCCCCACTATCAGCAACTGCCTCAGAGCATCCTAGCAAAGATTTGACAAGGAGAAGGGTATACTAAGCCCTTTTCCAGATTGATTCCTTCCAAACACAGACATCCAAGAAAAATGATGTATGGGACACTAACAAATATACCAATATACATATGATGGGAGTCTAAGAAAGAGATAATGGGCAGAAATAATATTTGAAGAAATAATTATCAAAAGGTTTCCAAAGTTGATGAAAGATATGAATACACATATACAAGAAGCTCAATGAACTTCAAGTACCATAAACACAGAGAACCACAATAAGAAACATCAAAACCAAATGCAGGGGCTGGGATGTGGCTCAGTGATAGAGAGCTTGCCTAGCATGCATGAGGCACTGGGTTCAATTCTCAGCACCACGTATAAATAAAATAAAGGTCCATTGACAACTAAAAAATTTTTAAAAACAAACAAATGCACACAGCCCACTCTGTCCATAGGCTACCATCTCCTATCCTGACCTCCATTACCTGGTGCCTCATTTCATATGTAAACATTCAGCAGTGAACAGATAGGCAAGTATCACCTAGTAGAGCCACCATCTGGACAAGGAGGTAGATAAGAAAACAAACCACAGAAACTATTAAATTCACGTTATGGCAAGGATTAGAAAGAAGGAAAAAGAATGATGTAATAATGGCTAGCAGCAGTAGGCAGAGAGAGTGCCTTCTGAGGAGGTGATAAGAGGCCACCTCAGGAGAATCAGGGCTTCTCAGGAAGAAGAAACTGTGTGCAAAAGGCCTGGGGCAGGAAAAGTTTGATGAGAAGGACCAGAAAATAAGCTATGGTGAGTAAAGGGGACAGTAAAAGAAATGGAGCTAAGAGTCTTGCAGGTTACGGTGGGAATCTGAATTTTATTTGGGGTGGGATGAGCAATCACAGGCAGACTACTTCAGCAGGAATCTGCCATAATCTGATTTCAGCTTTAAGTCCACTTTGAACACTCCATGGAGAATACAAGGTAGGGGTAAACAGTTATATTTCCCAAGATAGTCACAACATCTCCCATCCCGCACCCATGTGTACAAGCTTACCTTGACATGCTTTCCACTGACAGAGGTGAGGCCTGTCTCCTCTCCTTGAATCTGGGGCTGGAAGTAACATAGTGTGACATCCAAATCTGTCAGAAAAGGTAACGCAGCTTCTGTCTGTTCACTTTTGGAGCCAAGAGTGGGCATCTAAGTCCAACTACCCCAAGGTCTCCATACTGGGAGGAAGCCCAGGACCTGTGGAGAAGCCCGTGTAGGTGCCCTCAACCAATGGAAACCCCAGCCCATGGCAGGCATCCATTGTAAGACCTGTGCTATGGTTTGGATGTGCTGTGTTGGAAACTTAGTCCTAGATGTGATGGTTAAGAGGTGAAGCCCAAAGGAAGGTACTTATGTCAATGGTATGTGCCATTGGAAAATATTAAGGTAGTTCATGGGAACCTAAATCAGTTCTTGCAACAGCAAGTTGATGAGAGTGAGCCTGACTGAATCTCCCTGGTTTCCATCTTGAGATGTGATCTCTGGATCCATGACATATTCCTGTCATGGTGCTGCTATCATCCTTGAGGCCTTCACCAGAAACAAGGTTCAACCCTTGAACCTCCAAAACTGTAAACTAAATAAACTCTTTTCTTTGTAAAGTTACCCAGTCTCAGATATTTATTATAAGGAAAAATATGACCAGTGATAGAAGATGCCTCCAGGTGATGGGTCCTCTCCATTTTGAGTTTCTCCTAGCCTCAGTCTTCCCAACGGAGACAATGTCAGCTCTGCCCTGTCCATATTCCTGACCCACAGCAACTTATTAAGCACCCATTTTACACCACTAATGTTATTTGCTTGTTTGGGTACCAGGGATTGAACTCAGGGGCATTTGACCACTGAGCCACACCCCCAGCCCTATTTTGTGTTTTATTTAGAGGCAGTGTCTTACTGAGTTGCTTAGTGCCTTGCTTTTGTTGAGGCTGGCTTTGAACTCCTCCTGCCTCAGCCTCCCGCGCCCGCAGGGCTACACCACTGTTTGGAGACAATTGTTAAACAGCAGTAGTAACTGGAATTGGAAAGAGGCGAGGAGACTTGGTGCGGGAAGCAGCTGGAATGGCACCAAGGAGACCAAGGAGGAGGTCTGGGACGGGAGCGGGGCGGGGGAGGGGTGGTAGCATGATGAAATCAGTGATGCTGGGGCTTGCACAGCTTGAAACCCTAGGTGGGACAGAGGAGAGGGGATACGTGCAGGGTGCGTTCTGGAGATGGACGCAATGAAGTTGCTGGATGCCACCATCTAGGGAAGTTGTATAAAAAGGAAGAGGAGGGCCAGGCCTGTGCCACATTCGTAGTTAGAGCGAAGAAGGGTAGCCCGGAGCCCCCATCCTGTCCCATCCCGGCCCCAGGCAACTACATCTCCCAGCATCGCCTGCTCCGGCCGCGGGAAAGGGAAAAAAAAAAGTTTGGGCCAAGCATTCCCGGAATGCGCTTCCTGCCGGCGCGGGGCGGGGGGCAGGCGGGGAGGCCGGGGCGGGGCGGGGAGGGCAGCGGGCGGCGCGGCCGGAGCCCGGGGCGCGCAGTCGGCCCGGCCCGGGCCCCAGCATGGCCGAGCCCCTGCTCAGAAAAACCTTCTCCCGCCTGCGGGGCCGGGAAAAACTTCCCCGGAAAAAGTCTGATGCGAAGGAGCGCGGTGAGTTGGGGGCGCAGCGGGTGGAAAGAGCGCGTGGCCCCGCCCGCCTTGGGGTCCCGGGACCCCTGGGCAGGGACGACTGGAAGGACGGGGAAGCCCCGGAGAGCCCCCTGTGGGCCCGGAGCCTCGAAACACCGGTGGGCAAGGGTCCTGGATGGAAGGGGCTGCGGGCGAGGGGGCGCGGACCGTTATGTGTAGCTGGCTGGAGATGCCAGCGCTGCGGGCTCCTTGGGAGGCCCGGGAGGGGGGCCTCGCCCCTGACAGGAAATGGGGCCTCGAAGGAGCGCCTGGAGGGTAGAGGAGAGGAGAGGCTGGGAGGCCGGGACGCTAGGGCTCTGGGGCCCGATCAGGCAGGGCAAGGGGGCACCAGGAGCCCTGGAGGCGCAGGATGAGAGATGGGGGTCATACTCCTGCACAGGACCTAGAGGCGGCACATCGAGCGCGGCAGCTGCTCCCCCTTCCCATCCACTCACCAGTGACTGCAGCTGCGCCTGCCTTGGGCAGTCCCAGGAAACTCCCTTTTTATGCAGATGGAGAAACTAAGGCACCTGGCAGTTGGGTAATTTGACCAGAGCTCTTTGGCCTCTGCTACTGATGGTAGAGACCCCTGAGACCGGGTGGGGGCCAGGGGGTGCAAATCCAAGGTGATGAGAATTGTGGGTCCACTGGCAGCAAGACAAGGCCTCAGAAACCAAAGGTACTCAGATCAGAGAGCCCAGGAAGGAACCAGTTAAAGAAGGGAGGCAAAACCACTCCATGGACCCGACCCCTCCTCCCTTTCCAAAGATTTCCAAGATTCTCAGGGCCAAAGAAGTGACAGGGTGCCCACACATAAACACACACAGGAAATAGCCCATGATGTCAGACAGAGGATGGAGCAAAAAGGAGGCCACAAGGCGTTGACTGTGGGGATCTGGCCTCAGCTGAGGGACAGGGCCCACCCTGGGAGCAGGGCAGAGTTTGGAAGAATGGGGTGCTTCAGAGTGGAGAGAACCAGCATTCAACTCGTCTTTGTTGTTCCATTTTCCATCATGCCTGCTCCTGCCCAGGAGCAGTACAAGCCAGCGTCTGCTGAGGGCTGTGAGCTCAGCCGTAAGTGATGTCTAGGAAGCCCTTTCCACACCAGCTCCCTAAATCCTCCCTGGGGTGGGCCTTGCATTTTCTCATTCTGAGGCAGGCACTGAGGCTCAGAGGGGAAGTGACTTGCCCAAGGCCACCCAGTGAGAAGGGACAGGACAAGCCTCTATGCCAGGATGAATGAGAGCTGGAAGAGTGAAGATAGGAACAAAAGGCCTGAGGGCCCAAGGACACCTGACCTAAACCCCTGATCCTGGACGAATATGGTCCCCTTTGAATGCTAGGGACTGAGAAGGGACTCTTAAACTGGCAACAGAGGAAATCACTAGCTGGTGGTGGCCCATTCCAAACAAACCAGCAAGCAGACACCCAAGTACTGAGGGCATTCCCACCTGTCAAATCAATTGCATGGAATGAGGGCCAGTACTAAGTGGACCCCAACCACAGTCCTGCTAGGGAAAAGCCCTAGGCTGAGGCTGCTCTGGAAGTGGTAAAGAGCTGAGTCTCATTCCCTTTGCTCTCCACCAGGACAACCAGCCCAGCACCCAGAGCCCAGCCCTCCAGAACCAGAGCCCCAGGCCCTTGAAGGGTCCCAGGCTGGAGCAGAGGGGCCCCCTAGCCCTGACACATCTCGGAGCCCTGCACGGGGAGCCTACCTGCAAAGCTTGGAACCCAGCAGCCGCAGATGGGTGCTGAGTGGAGCCAAGCCACCTGAAGACGCTGGTTTGGGGCCAGGAACACCTAGCAGTGGAGAGCCCGCTGGCGAGATCTGGTACAACCCCATCCCTGAGGAAGACCCCAGATCCCCAGCATCTGCATCCTTGGGACCACAGCCAGGCTTAACTGAACCAGAGGGCCCTACCCACCAAAGTAAGCACAACCCTCACACTTGCCTCGCCATCCCCAGTGACCTCAAGCCTCACATGTCCCCAGCCCCTCCTCAGGTGCATACATGCCTCACACCCCTGCCCTAGCCCAGGTTCTGGACCCTGAGGTCTGCTCTTCTCATAGGTGCAGCCCCCGCCAGTCCCCCAACCAAAACCTCCCGCACCAAGTCCCCAGGCCCTGCCCGGCGCCTCTCCATGAAGATGAAGAAGCTACCTGAGCTGCGGCGACGCCTGAGCCTGCGAGGCCCTCGGGCTGGCCGGGAGCGCGAGAGGGCTGCTCCAGCGGGTTCTGTCATTAGCCGCTACCACCTGGACAGCAGTGTGGGCACCCCAGGGCGGGCAGCAGTGATCGGGGGTACTCGGAGCCCAAAGGCAGGGTACCTCAGTGATGGCGACTCACCTGAGCGCCCAACAGGGCCCCCATCACCCACCACCTTCCAGCCCTATGAGGTGGATGCAGCAGCCCAGGCGCCCCCTGCTGCACTCTGGGGCCGCCTCAGCCTGCACCTCTATGGGCTGGGGGGACTCCGGCCAACATCAGGGGCCACCCCAAGAGACCTCTGCTGCCTGCTGCAAGTGGATGGAGTGGCCCGGGCCCGGACAGGGCCACTGCGAGGTGGACCTGACTTCCTGCGGCTGGACCACACCTTCCACCTGGAGCTGGAGGCAGCCCAGCTACTGCGGGCCCTAGTGCTCGCCTGGGACCCTGGCATGAGGCGGCACAGGCCCTGTGCTCAGGGCACTGTGCTGCTGCCCACAGTCTTCCAAGGTAGGATATGGGGTGGGATTTTAGGGGACGGACATGGCAAGACCCAGCTTAAGGTGCTTAGGGGGCTGAGTGAAGGGCAAAGAGTGTGACCTGGCCTAGTTGGGGCCAGGACACAGGAACCTCTAGGGCAGATCCAGCTCAGGACCCTTTGTGTCCTCAGGGTGCCAGGCCCAGCAGCTGGCCATACGCTTGGAACCCCAGGGGCTGCTGTATGCCAAATTGACCTTGTCGGAGCAGCAGGAAGCACCTGCCACAGCTGAGCCCCGTGTCTTTGGGCTACCCCTGCCACTGCTGGTGGAGCGGGAGCAGCCCCCGGGTCAAGTGCCTCTCATCATTCAGAAGTGTGTTGGGCAGATTGAGCGCCGAGGGCTGCGGGTGAGCCCGGGCTCCATCCCCGCTGACCTTAGACCCACTCCCCAGTGTATGAACACCAGAGCTATTCTCCAACCTGGGCTACTCCTAGTTCTAACCCCAGCTTAGATAAGGGCAAGAGACACCTCGCCCCACCCCACCCAAGTCAGAACCCGTGGGTCACCCATCCATTTGATAACAGGATCCTGACCCTCCGATTGCCACCGGAAGGCAAATTCAAAGGGGGAGGTACCCAGGGGTTGGGAGAACTTGAAGCAAGACCTGACCAGGTTGACACAGGGTAGCTTCCTGGAGGATGTGAGAACCTAGTTGAAAAGTCAGAGGAGGTGGGAGCCAAGATGACAAATCCAAACAAAGGGTTGTGAGGACAGGTTGTCTGAGGAGCCAGGAAGAACTCCCATGAGAGGTCAGAGGAGCAGGAAGGTAGCCAGTGGTACTGTAGTCAGTTCCCATCCTCCAAGTCCAGTGTCCACTAATACCCTAGCCCAGACTTCCATTCCCCAACCCACTGGGCTCTGATCAGTCTGTGGCCCAGCAGGACATCTTTTCTCTGTCCCCACCCCCAGGTAGTGGGGCTGTACCGTCTGTGTGGCTCAGCAGCAGTGAAGAAAGAGCTTCGGGATGCCTTTGAGCGAGACAGTGCAGCTGTCTGCCTCTCCGAGGACCTGTACCCTGATATCAACGTCATCACGGGTCAGCGTGGCCCCCATTCCCCCGCTCCTTTCAACCCTTACCTCAAGGCCAGTCTGATGGCCCTGCTGGGACCTCAACCCTCATGTCTGACCTTGTTTTCACTCTCCTGCATCTGCTCTCCTCTTCTTCTACCCACTCCCAGCCTCAGTGACCCCTTTGGCCTCAGAAGCCAGGGGTGCTCTGACCAGAGGGGGCCCTGTGTCTGCAGGCATCCTCAAGGATTACCTTCGAGAGTTGCCCACCCCACTCATCACCCAGCCTCTCTATCAGGTGGTGCTGGAGGCCATGGCCAAAGGTCCTCCAAGCAGAGTTCCCCCGAGTCCCGAAGGCACCAGAGGCCTCCTCAGCTGCCTGCCAGATGTGGAAAGGGTGAGTTGGCCCTGGCGTTATCAGTAGGAGCTGCAGGACATGGAGTGAACAATACCAATTCAGAAACTGAGGCCTAGAACAATTAAGTGAGTTGTCTAAGGTCACAGAGTCAGGATGTGTCAAAACCTAGACTCTACATACAGGTCTATGTACCTACTACCAAGGGATCTTCCTGGCTGTGAGATCTTGGACAAGTTCTTTCCTTCTCTGGGCCTCAATTCCTTCATCTGTAAAATGGGATTCATGCCAACCCAGCCTAACAGAGGAGTGGGCCCAAGCTCTGTCATTACAAAGCTAAATTGTCCTTGGCCTCAGTCTCCCCTCCAGCAAAATGGTATCCTCATACTAATTTCTAGTGATTAATAGTCTTAACTCAGTCTCCTTCCAGCTATGAAACCTTGAACCTCAGTTTCCCACTCTGAGCTATTTTAGTATCCCACAGGGTGACAGGGGCTCAAGTTTGGCTGCCTCATGCCCACCATCGCAACCCTCTCCCCAGGCCACGCTAACGCTGCTCCTGGACCACCTGCGCCTTGTCTCCTCCTTCCACGCCCACAACCGTATGACTCCTCAGAACCTGGCAGTGTGCTTCGGACCCGTGTTGCTGCCGGCGCGCCAGGCGCCCGCCCGGCCCCGCATACGCAGCACTGGCCCAGGCCTTGCCAGTGCAGTGGACTTCAAGCGGCACATCGAGGTGCTCCACTACCTGCTGCAGTCTTGGCCAGGTGAGTACACCAATGCCCTGCGCCGCCAATACAGAAAGGCAGCGGAGGTGATGCCTTCCCCAGTGGCTAAATTCTGGGACTTGGTGCTGGCCACGCCCCCTCATCAGGTAAACCGCTACCTCAGCAGCCAGTTCAGATCCAGCCAATCCCTCTTCGATGTGGCCAGAGGCCCCGCCTCTTAACAGACCAATCAGGCCTGGTTGCCTAAGCAACCAGTTCTAGCCCGCCAATGAAATCCTAATCCGGTCCGAGGCTTTGCCTTTCCAGAGCCAATCAGGGTCCTCAGGCCGCGGATGTAAGTCACCACAAGCTGGCCCTCCGCTCCCGCAGATCCCCGCCGTCCCCCAGAGGCTCCAGAGGTCGCGCCATACTTGCGGCCCAAAAGACAGCCACCTCTGCACTTGCCGCTAGCGGGTCCTGAAGTGGTGACTCGGCCTCGCGGCCGTGGAGGACCAGAAAGCCCCCCCAGCAACCGCTACGCCGGCGACTGGAGCGTTTGTGGGAGGGACTTCCTACCCTGTGGGCGGGATTTCCTGTCGGGTCCTGACTACGACCACGTGACTGGCAGCGACAGCGAAGACGACGACGACGAGGAGGAAGCTGGTGAACCAAGAGGCGCCACAGACTTTGAAGACGAGTTTGATGCACCTTTCAACCCACACCTGAATCTCAAAGATTTTGACGCCCTTATCCTGGACCTGGAGAGAGAACTCTCCAAGCAGATCAACGTGTGCCTCTGAACCCGCAGAGCGGGTGGGCCCCTGGTTACTCAGGAAAGTTCCTGGTAGCTAAGGCAGTGCCCTGAAAAGGCCCAGACCTGTTGCTCAGCCCGAGCACCTGGTTTCTAGGGAGTTGTCAAGGTACCAGCCTCCCATGCTGAGAATCATTCCCAGTTTCCAGTGGCCAGTATTTGGACACTAGTTACTGAAAAGGCCAGGCAGTGGGAATTTGAGGGACAAGCTGTCAGAGCCAGAGCCATATTTTCTGAGCACCAGGGCTTCTTTTGCTGTCAAAAGACAGATTCTTGCTTGCTAGGCTGGCCTCTCTTGCCTCCACTTTGCCAGGGAAATACCAATTACTGTGAGCATCACCCTGAGGTGGTGAAAAAACCCCTAGTCAGTCCTCTTGCTGCTGCCAACCAGATCAGTATTAGCTTTGAGCAGTGCACTCTGTTGCTCCCTCCCTTAGAAGGCCCAAGGACTATCATGAGGTGCTGTTGAGGGGGACAGCCCCTATCCTGGCTCCAGCTGGATAGAGGCAGCCTGGGGCTTATAAGAAAGCTGGTTTCCCCACCCTCTTTTCCAGGGAAGACCCCATGATTGGCCTCCAGCCAGCAATGGAGATAACAGAGTCTGTCTCTTAGACTCCCTAGCTCCCATTCCCCACCCCTGAAAAAAATCGAGCACTTAACCCCTCCCTTTCGGAGGGACCCCACTTGAAGTGTCAGGTTGGGGGCACTTTGGTACGGAACATATTTATTGCCTCCGTGCATGTGTGTGTCTGTGTGTGAGGACTGGTGTGCATGGGCCCGTCTAGAGCGGGTGTGTGGGACTTTCAGGGACCACAGAGGGGAGAAGAGTTTGCAGTGCCCAGGCACCCTGAAATCCCCAGTAATCCAGTGGGAGAGTAAGGTACCCTTCCTGTCTCCCTCTTCTTTCCCCCACCTCCATCGTTGTGGACAATAAATCAATATGCACAGGTTCTGCAACTGAGTCCTTGGGCCCACATGGGCCAGAAGTGATTTATTCAGTCCATCAGAGAAGAGGGTAGAGAGGCACAGTTGGGCCCATAGAGACAAAAGGCCCAAAGCTCTCCAGGGCTGCCTGGTGCATCTTGAGCTTTGATCCCTCCATCTCTTTCTCAGGGAGGGTTATGGAGTTATTGCCCTCATGGAATAGGCTCAGAGCAGGCAAGGATGAGACTCCAAACCATCCAGGCAGTCCAGATAGTGGAAGGGAGCCAAGTGTATTGACCCACAAGGCCTATACAGAAATAGAGCCATCACGGAAGTCCGTCCTCCCAATAAGAATGTTGATCACGACTGGGTGGCCCTCCCGGCACTGCTGCTGGCCATCACGAAGCACCTTGACTACATGATCTTCATTCTCTCCTGAGAGCAGCAAGCCCTGGGCCCCCAGACCCATGGCTGCTTTGTGATAATCTAAAAGAGAAGATCGAGTCAGATTCTGGCAGAGGCCCAGCCCAGCACATAGCCAACCCAGGAGAGGAATACAAGCCCAGCTGGGCCTGATATAAGATCCCATCTACCCATACACACCATGCCCAGACCCCTCACCAGTGTAGGCCAGGCCACAGGCCACATTGCTGCCCAATCTGGGCACCTGCTCCCGAGAAATTTGGGTCCAGCCAGCATCATTCCCTATCAAGGCCATCACTGGAATCTGCAGGAAAAAAAGGGGCCAGGCTATAACCTTCAACCCAAAGGCCAGTCTAGCCAGAAGACAGGGCCTCTGCCAGATAGTGGAGGCTACCCCATCTCAGCCCACCCCTAACAACCTCTCCCAGAACCCTGGGCTCTAAGCTTCCCTCAGGAAAGCCCAGTCACCTTGTGTCTGACAAATGTGTCAAACTCGATGAGACTGTAACCAAAGGCTCCATCCCCAAACAGGCACCAGACCTGGTAGGGGGAAACCAAGGATGGTTAGGGCCGCTCATGGCCCAGAAAACAAGTCTCCCACTTCCAGTACCTCACCTCAGCATCTGGCTGGCACAACTTGGCCCCAAGTGCAAACCCTGCACCAACTCCCAGAGTCCCAAAGGCCCCTAGAAGGACAAAGAACAGATAGTTGTGAAGGGTCTGGATTATGAAAGCTGCCCTAGGTGTGGGCCTCTCCTTACCAGGATCGAGCCAGCGCAGGGGACCACGGGGCTGTACTAGGTAGGCAGCAGTGGCTACAAAGTCCCCACCATCAACCACAAGGAATGAGTTGTCAGGCAGAGTCTCCTCCACCAGCTGCAACACCCGCACTGGGTTCAGGTGCTGGGCTACAGGCATCGCTGCCTTCTCCCTACAACAAGGCTGTGAAAGTCAGTAGGCTCTGTGGCAGAGCCTGCTGGGAACACACCCTCCCACGTCCACCCCATGAAGTCCCCACCGAAAGGTCTGCTCCTTCTGCCGATCCGCTTCCTGCAGCTCTTCTGCCCACTCTGGAGCCCATGTCTGGCCCTGAAGGCCTTCCACCAGCTTCAGCATGAAGGAAGCCACATCTCCTAGAGAACAGAGAGGGCACAGCTGCACAGCAGTGCCTTCCTCCTGCCTTGAGCACCAGAGGCCTGAAGATGGCAGGAAGCCAAGAGCAGCATCCGAGCAGGAGGCATGGAAGCAGGCCAGGGGTGCTCCTAGGGCAAAGCAGGCTAAACACACCCAGAGCCACCAGAACCAGATGAGGGCAGCCCTGGTGAGACAGAGCACAAACCAGGGGAACAAGGTTTAGGGAATACAAAGCACATTACAGACCAAGCCAGCCTTGTCACCTCCCTGCCACTTCTACCCCACGACATGAAGTCCTGTCAGTTCCACCTACACACAGCAATAAAAACTGCTCTGCCTGACTTAAGCAGGTCTCTCAATCCAAGGCACGCAGGAGCTCACAGCAAGCATCTGTGCAGTGAACGAGTAAACACCCCACTTGAGAAGTGATCAGAGGCTTGGAAGTGCTGAATTCCTCGCCCAGTCCGTTCCCACTTTGGGCCATGTCGTTTCTGTCCTAGCCCTTAACAGCCCTTCTCCTCCTCTGGCAGCTCCCCTTCCAGGCCGATGCCCACCAGCTGCTAGGCTTGGCCTTCCCAAACACAAATGCAATGGCACTGCTGCTCTGCTTAACCCAAGACTGCCCTGTCACCTACACCATGGGAGAGAACCACTGTCCTCAGAATGATGGAAAAGCAGAGTACAGAAAGGGGATGGGATGCAGAGTTTCAGAGGCCAAAGAATAAGCTCTCTGACACACAGAGGGCAACAGGCAGTTCAGGAGACTCTGCACCCAGGCATATGATTAGGTGCAGGCCCCCACTCCCGTGCCCACCTCTCCATTTGTTCCTATGGAAACACCCATCAGCCTGACAATCAAATATGTGTCAGGTTGCCTGGATGTCCCATGGGGCAGGGACTGGGCCCTGTACCCAGCTCAAGTGAGCTGCAGCAGAGGCCATGAGGAGAGGGACCATGTACATGGTGGGGACACTGGGGGCTCACCCTGCACAGCCTCCTGAGGCTTCCAGAAGATATCTGAGTTGAGCAACATATCATCCCGGTTCCGATTGATGATAATTATCTTGCTCTTGCTGTTGAGGATACGGCCGTAGGAGAGGCGGAAGTCACACACAGCTCCTGGGATAAAGGATAGGGCATCAGAGGTCAAAGGCCAGTAACCTAGGTAATGCGCACTACCTTATTTTTAATCCACCGTGGACACTGAATGTTAAATGGTTCCCATTCTTCACCTGTCTCTTCCTGTGCCATTTGCAGTGGTAGCAGCTCTTGAATCTGGGCTGGCCTCATGAGTAGCTCTGGCCAACTCAATGTGACAGAAGCAATAGCGTGCCATTCCTAAGATCAGGTTAAAGATGCCTCCAGGGAGGGGATGGGGAGCTCAGTAGTACAGAGCTTGCCTACCATACACAAGGCCAGGGGTTCAGTCTCCAGCATAGCACAAAGGCCAGGTGTGGTGGTGCACACCTGTAATCCCAGCAACCTGGGAGGCTGAGACAGGAGAATCACAAGTTCAAAGCCAGCCTCAGCAACAGTGAGGCGCTAAGCAACTCAATGAGACCCTGTCTCTACATAAAACACAAAATAGGGCTGGGGATGTGGCTCAGTAGTTGAGTACCCCTGAGTTCAATCCCTGGTACCAAAAAGAAAAAAAAATTAAATTTAATTTAAAAAAATAATAAATAAAAAACAAGGCTGGGGATGTGGCTCAGTGGTTAAGCACCCCTGGATTCAATCCTGGTACTAAAAATTAAAAAGTATAAAATAACAGCATGTCTCTCATTCTCCGTCATGTGACCCACCCAGGCTAGCCTACTGGCTGCTGGAGGATGCAGAACATGGAGGTAAACGTGTAGACTCAGTTATTCCAACTGAGGCACCTTGACCAGCCAGCCACAAAGCCAAACAGCTCCCATATAGATGAGCAAAGTCCACCTCCATCAGCACAGCTGCCTGCCCAGACTTAGACTCATGAACCAGTCTGACCAAACCAAAAATTACCACCAAACCTCTAGGTGGGTCTTAAGAAATCACTGTAAATCACTGAGTTTGGGGAAGGTTATTACAGTCCTGGAACCACATAACAATGTTTTGGTCAATAGCGGATCACATACATATGTGACTATGGCCCCGTAACATGACATCACCCAGTGATGATGTAGCCACATTGTTTTTCCTAAGTTCACTTGATGATGTTCACACAATGAAGTTGCCTAGCAATGCATTTCTCAAAATGTATCCCTGTTGTTAAGCAATGCCTGAGTGTATACAGTAAGAGCTAACAGAGAATGCCTATTATGCATCTGGCACAGGATTCAAAGGACTTTATGTGTAAATGTAAGGTAAGATACAGCAGGAGCCCACTAGGTGTCCACCCTCAGTGGGAGACCAGGCACTGCACACAACTGCATCCTGGGAAGGGTTCAGCCGAACTTCAGACTTACAACTATTTAAAACTCTTGAAAAGAAAAGGAGTGAAGGCAGAGGAAGGAGGGCAAGTGACCAAGAGGGTGGGATATCAGGGATGAGGAGGGGCAGAGTCACAGGGGAGGGAAGCTCCTGGAGGAAGGGAGAGAGGGAGGGAGGGAGGGTGCCGAGGCCCACCTGCCAGGACGACAACATCTGCTTTCTTCAGGGCAGCACTGCGGTTCTGCCGGATGTGGAGGGGGTGGTTGCGGCCCAGCAGCCCCCGTGCCATCCCCCCTAGGAAGCAGGGCACACCTAGGGTCTCCACAGCAGCCCTGGGGGTTCAGCAGAGCAAAGATCAATGTGGCCAAGGGCCTCCTCCCTCCATAGGGCACCAGAGGACCAGGGACTGGGAACAAGGACTAGGCTGGAGCTCCTCACCGAAGCTTGTCAGCAGGTGTTGGGGGCAGCAGGGCCTGACTCCCCAGCACCAACAGGGGCCTTTTGGCCCGGCTCAGGATCTCCACACAACGCTGAACCTGGGGCAAGAGGTAGGGCTCAAAGAGTTGTCCCTGAGTTCCCCTCAGCCCCCAAGACTAAGGTCCCAATCCTGACTCTGGGAGAGGGTCTGCAGAGCTCTGCCAGATGGGGAAACTGGGCCAGGGAAGGGAGATGGTTTACCTGCTGGGGGGATGCCTGAGGGATGTCCAGGGGCAGGGGCCCCTCAGGCTGAGGCTCCCAAGCCCCCACAAATAGGTTGGCCAGGCAATTCTTTAAGTACCTGCAAGGACGAAAGGAGGAAGCCAATTACTAGAGTCCACTCCAGGGATTCCAGCCAAGGAATGTGAGGGACTAGGAAAGGGGCTGGGAACAAAGTAGGAAGGAACAGAAGTGGATGTGCAATGGCCCAGGGACACCAAGCTTTCCTCAAAACTCTGTGGCCTCCCCAACGTGACAAAGTACCCGCAGAAACAACACAAGCACAAGTGTCAGGATGGGGCTGTGACTGTGGGACAGATGGATGTGGCTTGGGCCTCTCTGGTTATGCCATTTCCTAGCTGTGTGACTTTGAGCAAGTGACTTCACCTTTCTTGGCTTCCTCCTTGGTTTAAAAAAAAAAAAGACCCTCCCTCCCAAGCTTCAACCATCTGTTCATTTAGGGTATAAGGTACTTTGCAAAGCATTCGACCTGTGGGAGTTATTAACATTGTCCTCTCATTTGTTTAAGAGTGTTTCTCTGTCTCCTTACTCCTTGGGTCCCAGGCCTTGAGTTTCCTTAAGGCCCTGGAGACAAAGAGAAATCCTGCCCAGGCCTTGCCCTCAGGGAATGCTCAATCCAGCTAAAGACAGACACACGAGTGTTGGCAGGAAGCCACTGGAGCTCAGAGCCAGAAGCATGTTTGCTCTGTTAAGGAGTCAAGGTTGCAGAGAAAGAGATGAGGCCAAAAACGGACCCATGAGAACCCACAGTTTAAAGGCAAGGGAAGAGCTAGCCTTGCAAGGGGCACCACAACAGGGGGTGGCGGGACAGGAAGAGAGAGAGAAAAGGGAAACAGGGTGACCAGGAGATCAGAGGGCTAAAAGCATTAAGAACAAGGCCAGGCTGGAGTCGTGGCTCAGTGGTAGAGCACTTGCCTAGCACGTGTGAGGCACTGGGTTCAATCCTTAGCACCACATAAAAATAAACATATTGTGTATACCTATAACTAAAATAAAAATATTTAAAAAAAAAGAACAAGGCCATAAAACAAAATCACTAGCCCCAGAGCACTTCTCAGAGACCTATCTTGTCCATCAATGTCACTCTATGCCATAGCTGGGGTTCACTAAATATTTGGAAGGAGGGGCAAAGACAAGCAAAGGGAAAGGCAGAGGGGAAGGGAAGGAGGAGGAAGAGAAGGAGGGCAGAAGGAAGGGGGAAGGAGGATGAGGAGGGCTACTCTGAGCTTAGCCTCTTTCCCTGTCCACTCTGCTCACCTGCTGCCACCTTGCTTTCCCAACCCACCAAGTTAATTCCTGCCTCAAGACCTTTGCGCATGCAGTTGCTTCTACTTCGAATGCTCTCCCCAAAGCTGGTTCCTCTCAGTCCATGTGCAAATCAATGAATGAGTCAAAGGAGGATGGATGTGTGCAGAGAAGAGGTCACAGGTGAGCGGGGACAGGTGCAGTAGAATGGCACTATTCACCAGGTGATCACTCGACCCATGAAGCCCTTGGGCAACTTGGCTGGCACCATCTCCTTCTGGACCATGAAGTAGGGGTACAGCACATCGACAGGAAGCTCCACAAACACTGGACCTATGGGGTCAGGGAGGAGGCTGAGCCTGCAGCACCTCTGTCAGCCTCCAGGTCTGACCACCGCCCAGCACTCTACCCCACCTACCTGGGGTGCCCGACTGCGCAGCAGCCACTGCAGTCCTCAGAGTGGGAACAATGTCCCGCACCCTCCGTACAGATGCACAGAACTTGCAGAGTGGCCGGAATAGGGACATCTGATCAATGGCCTGGAGCGCACCCCGTTTCTGGCAGAGACAGGGTATGACAGTTACCATATGAGCCCCTTGGAGCCTCCCTGGGGCCCCTGCACCCCACAAGGACTAGGCACCTGCAGCAAGGTACTGGCGGCCCCTCCCAGAAGCAGGACTGGGGACTGTGCCACCTGAGCATTCTTCACAGCAGTCACTGTGTTGGTGAGGCCAGGACCTGCCGTCACTGCTGCCACACCCACCGTCCCTGAAACAAAGACCCTATCACAGCCATGCCCATCCTCCAGCCATCCTCCTACCCCCCAAAAGCCACTCTGACTCAGAGATGCCCTATGCCACTGTCCCACCAGTCCTCCCTGTACTGCCCTCACCTGTCAGGCGAGCCACAGCATCAGCGGCAAACACAGCAGTGACCTCATGGCGCGTGTCCACCACACGGATGCCCAGCTTCTCACAGGCCACCAGCAGTGGGGAAATGTGCCCACCAACCAGTGTGAAAACAAACCGTACACCATGAGCCCTCAGCACAGCTGCCACATTCTCCCCTCCATGCCGGACACTCGCCTCATCCACCTGAGCCAGAAGAGCAAGACTGTCAAGGGCTAAAGCATGGGCAGCTAGGAGAAGGGCCAGGAGTAAGATCAGAGGCCAGGGTAACTTGGGTATTGGTTAAACACATACCATACTATACATTAGGCTCAGCGCAGGGCTCATCATCTTATCATATTCTCTTGTCATTCTCTCTCTCATCCAGGTAAGGACAACAAGACTTGCCCAAACAAGATTCAAAGTTCAACAGAAAGAACTTTTTTTGTGTGGGTGGTGCTGGGGATTGAACCCAGGGCCTTGTGCATGCGAGGCAAGCACTCTACCAACTGAGCTATATCCCTAGCCCAAGAACCCACACTCTTAAGCACCCATGTTACACTGCCTTTCTTGGGACAATCAGGAAAAGAGGAGAAGGAAGACAGATATACAGAACACATGGGAATATGGCCAGGGAAGGGTGCCACTAGCCGGGACTCCTGTCTGCTTACTGGTATTCCTGCAGGGCCAGGCATTTGGACTGCTACTTCAGCCTACCTGTTCCCTCTCACTCACTGCTGAACAGATCCAGGGCCAGCTGGCAAGCTGCTAGCCACCACATGCCTGGAACAGAAGCAACCCTGCTGGCACAGACTCTACATAAACTTCAACATCAGTGACATAGCTCCTTGCTAGAAAAAAGAGGACTGAAAAAAGGGGCTGGGAAGGAGTAAATTCTTGACAGAAAGCAAGTGGTTCGAGTCAGAACTGTGAGGCCTGCTCTACTCAAATCAATCACCTAGGGCTAACTACTAAACAACCTCTCTGGACCACTTTCCTCTTGTATAAATGAGAAAAGAAACAACAACTCCTACTTTCAGGAGGTGGTTAAGTGATGGGTGAGAAAAATTCCTCTAAAACGTTAAGCTCAGCAGAGTGCAATTATCACAGCCACATCCTCTCAAGCCTGCCTTCAGCCCACTGATGCCACTGAGCTAAGAAAAAGCACAATCCTAGTGGTGTCTCTTTGCTCTGTGATAAGGACTCATGCCCCTGGGTCAGGAGGCAGGCAGAGTGTGAGTGTCCAGGCCCCGATAGTTTCCCTTATCTCTTAATAGTGGCAAAGTCCAGGAAATAGGGACTACGTCTTAGAAAGAATCTCCCCACCAATCACTCTGGACTAGTTGAGACTCACTTTCCCCACCTGTAAAATGAATGAGCTGGAAGAGAGCACCATAAAGCCCCTCCTTCCTCGGGAGTCCCCAGCCCGCCTCCCGCCTGTGCCCTGGCACCTTGTGCATCAGCTGATAGAAGAGCCCCAATCTGTGAGCGGCGCCCAGCAGGGCGGCCAACAGTGACCCGCAAGCCAGGAGCAGAAACGAGGGGAAGAAGCCCTCAGCAGGGGTGGTGGCCGCGGGGTTCTCCATGAGGTGAAACCTAAGGGAGAAGGCCCAGTGTCAAGACCTGGGCGCCACAGATAACCTCACCCGGAAGAAGGCACGTCCACTCTTCCAGGCAAGTTCCTGGGCCACGCCCCTTGTCGAGAGACTCTATGAGGCCACGCCCCCAACCCTGTCAGGCCACGCCCAAAACGCGTCAGAGGCTAGCCGCACATCCCGAGGCCGGGCCTCGCCTCTCGTAACACTCCACCCCTTACGTCACCACCACCCAAGCTAAGCCAATGCGACAACAGCAGTAATAACAGTTATTCTTCCCACTTACCTATTTGTCAATGTATCAAGAGGAAGCCCTGCCCCTTTTTCACGACAGGACCCCCAATCTCAAGCCCAGTGATGAGCCCACCCCACGTCTACGTCACCAAGAGGCAGGAGACCACGCCCTCAAGTTAGCAAGCGTGACCCTCTCTGCCCAAGCCATGCCTCTCCCCGTTGGACAGCACGAATTCCAAGCCCAACTCTCGACCTTAAATCACGAGTCGAGGTCAAATTGTACAGTATGCTTCGACGTCAGCTCGACCCTTAGGGTCCTTGAACCTTCACCTACAGGAAGTGGCCCTGACTCCAGCGGAATTCGGCACCGTCCGTGTCATGTGACCCGAGCGCACAGCTATGCTCCTTTGCCCATTTGGCTCAGCGGCGCCCCGTAGTCCACCCAGAAGCGCGTGCGCAAAACTGAAGCCACTCTGTGGAGGGGGAGGAACCCGCCCCGTAAAAGCCCTGTCTTAACTGGCCAATTTGCGCACAGGCCC